>JAJONR010004340.1:0-56944 GCA_029582245.1 Solanum etuberosum
TTTTCAGTCATTTATGCGCAGATTCAGTCTTAGTATCATGTTCCTTCAGTTTGTACTTGCATTTTCAGCGTATTTGCATGTCCTTGGAACTTAGTTCAGTCAGAAATCAGTTTCTAGAAATTTGTGGTAGGGTTTGCAGCTCTTTCCCTCCATCTTCAGCTAGTTTAGTCTTCATTCGAGGACGAATGTTCCCAAGGGGTAGATAATGTAACACCCCGTATCCTAGACAGACCAGATTCTAGATTTGAGAAGCTACAGGTGCCACCGACGGGCACCACCCACGGACCGTAGGGTGACCCACGGTCCGTCCTGGTGGTCCGTGGTTCACCACCTGGAGCCCCTCCCAGAAAAGCTCAGAAAATATTTTGAAGTCCAGACCTACGCCAGGACCTACGGACCGTAGGTTAGACCACGGGCCATGGTCCAGGTCCGTGGATCGTGGCCTTCAGGTCCGACTCCCAGAACACCATCGACGGTTGACCAGCACGGACCGTCGGTTAGTTCCGAAAGCTTTTAAGTCAGGGGTCGTTTGGTCTTTTTCCTATGCGTTGGACCCCTAAACTATGTAGTTTTGGTCAGTTTAAGCCTAGCAACTTAATTAGAACTTATCCTAGTCAATTCATTCTCCAAAATTTAGCAAACTCAGAGCAAAAGAGGAGAAAGAGTCGACCAAGCCCTTTCCAAGAACGCAACAAGGTTTCATCAGTTCCAGCCCTGAAATCGAAAGATTTCTCCGTGGAATTCGTCACCAGGTATGTGGGATTTCACTAGTGAGTTCTTTTCGCCCATTAGGTCTCTAAAATTCAGTCAGAATCTTGATTCCCTTGATATTATCTAGACCTAGGGTTTCTTGAATGTCAGAAATTGTTGGGTTTTAGCTGCTAGAATGATCCAAATTAGATTATTATGTTGTTGCTTCAATTCTTGCATGAAATTCAGAACCCTAGTTGTGTAGATTCGTTTAGTTCATGAATTACACACACATGCTAGGTCAGTTGTATTCAGATATACATGCCCGAGTTACGAATGTTTCATTATCAGTACATTAATGTTGCATTCTCAGATTTTGCATGTCAGTATTTTGAGCTATCCAGTATTACTAAAATTCAGTCATAATGTGTTATTTACATAATCAGTTGGGAGTAGACTTAATACCGAGATGGACTAGGGTTCAGCGTACCCGAATAGTGCCAGAACTACGTGCCCCGTATGATGTAAGTCCCCTCTGTGGGCATAATTTTAGTGATCACGCCAGTCATGCCTCTATACCTCTGGCAGGGTATATTGGGTCCTCTCGATGGGGCATATACATCGGACTCCACATTTAGCTCTCCACATTTAGCTCATGTGGTTTTATATCAGTTATTAGTAGCTCCCTCACAGTCAGATTCTATTGCATTGACCATGTTATCAGTTACAGTCAGATTTCAGTCTCAATATGTTATAAACTTGGTCATTGCATTCAGTTAGTTCATGTTCAGTATTCTCAGTATAGTAACATGCTTATATCATATCATTGCTCAGATATATGCTTTGATCAGTTATGTTATTATTCAGCTTTACTCTATCCTGCATGCTCAGTACCTTTCAAGTACTAACGCATACTCTGCGCTACATCTTCTCATGATGTAGGTCCAGGTTCTCAGCTTCCAGATCACGCATAGATCGGTTTCCGATCTTCAGTTCAGCAACATCAGTGGTGAGTCCTCATTCTTCGAGGACGATTGACATGATTATCTTTTTACTTTCAGTCTTTAGTTTCAGTTTTTGCTAGATTTAGTTGGGGCATGTCCCAGCATCTCTAGTTACTTAGAGGCTTTATTTCAGACATAGTTAGAATCTGTTTTAGATTCGAGTTTGACTTTTCAGATGTCGTTAAACTCTCAATATATCCAGATTTAGAATGGGTATTCCCCATCACTTTCAGTTTATCTCATGTTTAAGCTTCCGCACAGAATTATCTTATTTCAGTTATCATAGTATGCTTATGTTATGCCAGCAGGGTTAGCTTGGGGCCACTCGTGATCCTAGGTCCCGTGTCCGCGTCCAGGGGTAGCCTCGGGGCGTGACAATTCGCAGGTTTGTATAATTCGCGGGTACATTTGTATAATTCAGTTATTTTTGTATAAACTCAAAATAACGAATTTATACAATTACAAATATCAGAAGTGTAAACAGTTATACAAATTATATTATACAAATTTCGAATTATACAAAAGTTATACAAATTTCGAATTATACAAACGTGTGAATTATACAAAACTAAAAAGCTAAGTCGCGTAATTATAGCTAAAAGTAGGTCGCGAATTGTTATTAAGACAAACTATAGCTATGTTAACTAATTAATTAGTATATGTTTGTTTATACGCGTAATTTTCCCATTTTAATTTTAAAACCGAAGGTCGAAGCCCAAGCCCAATTGGCTTATTTGTATGGTGCCCTAAATCAAAACTCAACAGATCTGATTCACTCTCTCACTCAAATATATCATACCACCGCCGTACTGCTCGACACCTCCAGTTCCTCTCCGTCATCAGATCAGCAGCAACCGTCGGTATGTATATCTCTCACTCTTGAGTTTCTGGTGATTGATTATAGTTTCAAATTAGGAATATTTGGTTAAAAGAGCAAAACATTGTGCTGGTTGATTATTTGATTGTTTTGATATAAATGTTTTGATGCCACTAGTGCTTGTCTTGTATTGCTGAATTCTGATTTTTTATGATATTATGCTTTGTTGTTGACTTTTTTGGATTGTGCTGGTATTTGATAGTGTTCTTTATTTGCAATGTTAAGTTTTTAACTGCCTCAGAGTTGCTGCCTGCTAGAAGCCTAAGGTCACTTCCTAAAGATGTGCCTACTGCCTAAGGTCTTCTAGTACAGACGGCTAGCTACTAGCTAGTGAAACTTGTCAGTTGACAATTCTTGACAAATTCAAGTTCATTAAAGTTATTGAGTGTTGGTGCTATTGAATGTATTTGACTTGCACCGAAAAAAACATTTAAGAAACAATTATTGAACCAAAGTTGAAAAAATTGAACATAATCGAATTAGTTTGACTCTGAACATTTTTTCAAAACCGAACCAGATGGCCACCTCTAGCTCTGGTTTTCTCTTTTTATCTCTTATCGTGTATGTATTTCCTTAATCTTTTGGATTTACTGTCTCTATGTTCTACTCATTGCTTGCTCTGCTTTTTGGGTCGAGTTGTGTTTCTTTGTTTAATCTTGCCTTATGGTCGGATTTATTTCCTTTCTGTGTGATTTGATGTCTTTGGATGTATATGTGTTTGTATTTGAGCTTCGTATTCTTAAGCAAGATATGATATATTGTTGTGTGTTTGAGCTGAATTTGGGGCTTTTTGGTTCTTGGATTTGTAACTTTGAGGCCCTTATTATTTTGGGGCAAAAAGTCACTGCTTTAGTGGCGGCTTTAGGGTTGAGCCACCCTTGCATGGATGAGGAGAGGAGTTTAGCTAAACCCATTGCTTAAAGATTGGGATAGGTTGTTTACCATAATTTCTTGGGTTATTAATCCATGTTCAGTGATTTGTAGTTGGCTTAACCAGTGATCTGAGTATAAAATAATTGTAGTTGGTTGGTAAAATATGCAACATTATATTAGTTTGTTGTACAAATGTTGATATTTTATTCTTGTACAATTGCAGAAAAGCTTATATTATCCTCAAGCAATGGCTGTTGCATTCCACAACCTCAACTCTGACTCTGGCCTCAAGAAGCTTGATGAGTACCTCCTGGCCCGCAGTTACATCACTGGGTGAGTTACTCTTGTGACTTCCATTGCTGAAATGTTCTCTCTGATGCTATTTTAATTCTAATGTGAATATTTGTTTTTTAATCCATGTCTTCAGGTACCAAGCCTCAAAGGATGATATCACTGTGTATTCATATCTAGCAAAACCCCCATCAGCTGAATATGTTAATGCATCTAGGTGGTATAAGCACATTGATGCACTTCTGAGAATCTCGTAAGTTCAAGAGCTTATTGACATTGTATTTTCCTGTAATATGTTTGACTATATCATTGGTATTTGTAGCTTCTTTGACTTGCAATTGGGGAACTGTGAAGTTCTCCTTCCTTGGCAAACTGATCTCACTGAATATCATTTTCCTGCAGTGGTGTATCCGGTGAAGGTGCTGGTGTTATTGTAGAGGGGTCTGCACCCATCACTGAGGCTGTGGCAACTCCTCCTGCAGCTGACAGTAAGGTGTGACATTTATCTGTTCTGAATTGATATTTAGTTTATGTTGCCTTGCTGCTGTTTGGATTGCATAACAGAGTGAATTTTCTTTTTGTCATTATCAGTCCCTTTATATCTTCTAGTACAGCAATGCCACGTGAAACTGTGAATGGATAGCAAGTGAAATAATATTCTGTCATTTGTTTCCCTTTGATCCCTCTAGGCCTCAGCTGCTGAAGAAGAAGATGATGATGACGATGTTGACCTATTTGGTGAGGAAACTGAAGAGGAAAAGAAGGCTGCTGAAGAACGTGCTGCAGCAATGAAGGCTTCAGGGAAGAAGAAAGAATGTAAGTTTGTACTGTAATATCCTGACTAAAATTTTCAATACCTGTTTTGATTTAAGAACTTGGAAAAACATGTGTTGTAGCTTGCTTAGTTAGTGGCTTCGTTTCGATGAAGACTTTCTTACCTTCTCATAACTAACCAAGTCGAACACCAAGAGGGAGAACCTTGTGGTAACTTTAAAGTTCATCATGAGCATAGACTGACATTGCTTTTGATCTCATTTGACTTCAGCTGGCAAGTCCTCAGTTCTGATGGATGTCAAGCCATGGGATGATGAGACCGATATGAAAAAGCTTGAAGAAGCTGTTCGTAGTGTTCATATGGAAGGATTGACTTTTGGAGCATGTGAGTTTCTCTTTTTGTTTTCTATTGAGTTGAGTTATATTTTTTACCTCAACTGTTGGGAGACAATTGCTTTTTCATCATCCCAATACCATTTAGCATTTTCTTTCTTGAATGCTCGTGTCGTATTCCATCACTCCACTGATTTGTCTTGAAAAGTTATAAAATTGTTGGTGTTTGTTGACAAGCATAACTGTGGTTTCATTTCCAGCTAAACTTGTTCCTGTTGGATATGGTATAAAGAAGCTGCAAATTATGCTTACCATTGTGGATGACTTGGTATCCGTGGATGATCTCATTGAGAATTATCTGACTGTTGAACCTATCAACGAGTACGTTCAGAGTTGTGACATTGTTGCTTTCAACAAAATATGTAAGTAGATAATATACTGTTCTATTATTTTTTAATATACTGTTGTTTTCATGCCGTGTTATTCCTGCTTCTTCTGTTGGTCATCTGATGCCTGCTTGTGACAGGAAATTTGTTGCTCTGAAGTTTTGATGGAAGAAATGGGTGGCGATCAGTAGACTGACTTTTTCTCGTGTCAAAAGGGTCTACCCGATTATGCCATCTGTTTTGCTCCTTGTTTGGAAAAGAGTATTTCTATTTCTCAAGTATCGGTTTTGAAAAGACTTCACTTCGCTGTAGCTGGTTCTCTTCATTGATGTTTAAAAATCTTATATTTATATTGTACCCACATGATTTCATCATTTTGCTGATTTTGAACTAATCAACAGAGAGCAGCGCTGCAGAAATACTACTTGGTATTACAGTGTTGTGAAGAGTGAAAATATTTGGCACTTCATTCTGGTGAAATTTGCTGAAAGGAGCAAAACTTCTTTAGGTTATTGACTAAAATGAATTGATTGAAAATTTGATACACTGAAACATGAAAAATATCATTACTAAAATTCATTTCTACTTGGGCCCTAAAAAGAAATACTAGGTTTTAGATAAAAGGGAAGTTCTCCAAAATGAGAGAATTTTGGTCAATTCAAAATGGAAGTTTCTATTTATAAAAAAGTTCATTAATTTGAAAGATGATAATTGGAAGGAAATATCTCTGTTGTTTGAACTGTATAGGAATGAGTCATAATGGATTGAGACAAGTAAAGACCTAATTTAATCTATTTGGGTTAAAATAGGATTAACTCAATCCATTTTTTACGCTTAATTATTTTATTTGTTTTTAAAATTATTTGTGCCTCATATTTTTTTTAATTATGACTATATACAATACATTAAATTTGGAAAAAAAAGTTTTTAAAATATATTTTGACAAGATTTTTCTAATGAATGAGTGGGTCAATAACCCATCCAATTTTAAACGAATTAGGCAGGTCGGACAGGTTGAGTTTGATTTTGTCACCCTTAGTAACTAAGTTATTAAGTTTTCAGTCGCATTGCTCATTATTTTATCTAATAAAAAAATTTGGTATATAATATACCTTCAATATACAATAATATTATGCCTTCAATACTTTTACAACAATATTTAAAAATCTAGATACACAATATTATACACTCAAGATATAAATATTACACAAATTATTAGAAATGTTTATACACATATGTACACTATTATACAATATTCTCACTCATTTTCTTCTTTGCGCCTCTACTAAAATTAATTCAAATTTACTACAAATAGCTTTAATTTTATATTTTTAATTCCTTATGATGTTTAAAATCTATTGTCACAACACCCAATATAAATAACTAACTAACTCAAAAAAAATCTAATATCTAAAATTTAACTTAAATTTACTTCAGTACATTATATTTAAGTTTTGAATTCTTAAAAACTCATCAACCTATTGTGAGGTCTAACAACATCGAATTTGGTAGCTTGATGATGGTGAAGTCTCTATTAAAAAAAGAAAATGGAGAAAATGAGACGATGATGAGAAACAAGAGAAAGAAATAAAGAGACACTACTATAGAGAAATTAAATATTTTTGTTTGATTTGAGAAATTTCATCCAAAATAAGTTTATTTCTATAATGACAATTGACAGAGACATATTTGACGTTATAATTAACTAAAAACTAACTTAACTAAAAGATGAAACTATACCTATATTTTTTTTATCTTTCATATTCATCCCCTAATTAATTCATAGCATTTTGCTATACTCTACTCCTACTAGATACTTTAGGAAAAAAATTAAAATAAAAGTTAAAAATAAAGAGGTTGACCAAAAAATTAAAATGTAGCTTGATTTAAAAAAAAAAAAAAATGAAAAAGGGAAAAAATTGAAGAAAAAAAAAAAAAAAAGTTGAGACATGGAAAAAGCAATTGTAACAACCAAATTGAGAGAATCCCACACTCTCCCGCCTTCACTATTATCGATGCTTTTCTGTTCATCATATTCTATATTTCTCCTTTCCGTTTAACTCACATTAAATATTGTATTTGGATTTTATCTATACATACATCAGCATTCTGTTTTATATACGGTAGTATATATATGTAAGTAAATTGAGATCAGATATACATTTTCTTCATCAATCTTGTTGGATCTGGTTTTGTTTTTTCAAGATTTTTTCTGGGTTTTTGAGTTTGCATTGAATTGACCCATTGCAAATTCATTTGGGGTCTCACAAATTATAAAAAAGATTACTTTTTTGGTGACTTTTTGAAGTTTTTGTGAGAGGAATCTAGTTTTATTTTTCAAGATTTTTTCTGGGTTTTTGAGTTTGCATTGAATTGAGCCAATTACAAATTAATTTGGGGTCTCATGTATTAGAAAAAAAATTACTTTTTTGGTGACTTTTTGAAGTTTTTGTGAGTGGGAATAGTTGAAGGAGAAAAAGAAGAAGAAGGGGTTGTTCAAGAATGGTGGGATCGGAGAAGAAGTCACTTGTCTTTGCTTATTATGTTACTGGTCATGGATTTGGCCATGCCACCCGTGTTATTGAGGTACCTTTGGTCAATTTGTCATGTTTTCCTTTGGTAATAGTTTTGAAGTGCAATTGAAATTTTTTTTTTTTTTTTCTTGTAATGTGAGTACATATATCTTTGGGAATTGGGTGTTTGTTCGTTATCTGTTGAGTAATGGTGAGAAAATATTAGTAACTCAGTTGGTTGGCACTACCTGAACTTTCGCCTTGTTGTTGTGAGGGTGCTATTCCTCATTTTTGGAAAAGAAATAAAAATAAAAATAAAATTGAGTAATGACCATAGTGAGTTCAAATTGATTGATACAATGCTGTCTATGTACTGAGTTATGATTTGTGAACTTTGAGAGATATTGTTGGGAAAATATGAATAAGCATGTATGCTTTGGGGGCGCTTATTAGCGTAATGTGATCAAATCCATTTTAAGACTACATTTACCAGAAGGCACTGTAAAATTTGATCATGTATGGAAAGTTGGATGATGTTTTTGAATTAGTTAAAGACAAGGTCCCTTCCTTTATCATCAGGGAATCTTGGTACAAGTATATGGCCTGATAAAAGAACATAAGCCATTGAGACTGTATCTTTAACAGAATTTATAACACTTAAAATACTGTTCTGAAGCAGAGATGTCCATAAAATTATTTGAGACATCATGAAATGTCATTGGTGTGGTACTTGTTAAGAATCCAAAACACAAAGGAAGGCCGAAGGGTACCTAGTCATATATGGAGCTCAAGAATCATTTATTAAGAACGCATATCTGGTAATGCAAAACCTAAACTTGAACAAGTGGTTGCATCAGAATACACAGAAGCTACACATAGATGCCAAATTCAGTTCATATTCAATTTTTTTAATATTGTTCTTATCCATAGGTGTGGCCTGACTTTCGTTGAGTGGAAGTAACAGTGTTGGGAACCAAGGTGAATCATAGTAGAGGCCAAACTAGGTTAATTTATCTTATTTGCCTAAGTCTTGGTAGGCAGAGTTTACCCAAAGCGTAAGCCTTGCAAGAGCATAATATTAAGTTGAATCTATGAGACACTCGGTAAAATTACATATTGCTTGAAAGACCCTCAGCTCAAGTGCAGCGAATTCAGGTACAAAGAAGAAGGAGACAATGAAGAAACTATAGCGGGTAACAAGGAAACCGTGCAAAGTCTACTAGAAGAGAGCAAAAATAACAACAAAATAGTGCAACAAATCGAAACACAATAAATAACATACTAGGATAGATTATTGAAAACAATACTTAAAATGATAAATACCAAAAACAATACTACAACTTGTACAATGGCAAACACCAACCACCCTAAGCAAGCCAACACTAAACTACCTACTAACCTTCTACCCTACTACGTGTCCTCCACACCTTCCTATCTAAGGTCATGGGAAGGTGTGGAGGACACATATTGGGGGATCACCTTGTCTTAGTCTCCTTTGGGAGGAGAAAAATCCTGTGTTGTTCGGGTTCTTTTTCAAAAATGTCAGCGGATGCGTGTCAGATTCTCCAAAAGTAGTTTATTTTTGGAGAATCCGACACGGGTGCGGCATCAAAAGTGAAGAGTCCGTGCAACTTTGGAAAAATCCACAAGGGGTCCTATTTATTAGGACTGAGAACTTTACTGTGCTAATGCAGTATTTCACCCATCTTATCCACTTGGATCTAAAGCCCATCCTTTGCATCGTCAGTATCAAAAAATCCCATCTCAAGTGATCATAAGCCTTCTAGATATCAAGTTTGCATAGAATTCTAGGTTGTTTGCTTCTTTGTCTGGACTCCACACACTTATTTGCTATCAACACTGCATCCATAATATGGCTTCCTGTTATGAAGGCCATTTGTTGTCTGTCCACTAGGTTGTGGATCACCTTTTTCAGTCTTTTTGCCAAAATCTTGGCTATAATCTTGTATACTCCTCCTATCAGGCTTATAGGTCTGAAGTCAGTTAGCTCATAGCTCCCACTTTTTAAATAATTAATGCTACAAATGTAGCATTGATGCTTCTTTCAAAGATTTCTGCCTTTTGGAAATTCTGAATTGCAGCCGCCAGTTCAGGTTTGATAGAGTCCCAACACTGATGCTTTGTCACCTGCACATGATTTGACGCTCTGCAGAATCTCCTGTTCCTCTATTGGTGCCATTAGCATGTTGTTCTCCTTTGATCCAATCATAGGACAATTCCTCATTTTTAGGTGTGGTCTCCAGTCTTCTGCTTCTGAATAAAGATTTTCATAAAAGGTAAGTATCTCCTCTTGTACCTCTCCATGATTACTCAAAATTTCTCCTCTCACTTTCAGCTTTGAGATTGTGTTCATTCTTCTGTGTTCATTGGCAATTCTGTGGAAGAACCCAGTTTCCTATCCCCCTGCTTTAACCATGTAGCCCTGGACCTTTGTCTCCAAGCAATTTCCTCCCTTTTAGCTATGTCTTCAAACTCCATGTTGAGAGCTAATCTGGTTGTTATTTCTTCTGTCTCTAAAGTTCTATGCTCCTGAATGTGTTCTAGTTACGCTAATTGTCTTAAGACATTCTGCTTCTGAGCCCCCAAGTTCCCTTGAGCAGTCTTACTCCACTCCTTCAGTTTCCCTTTTAGTGCTTTAAGGTTTTACCACCAACACAAAATCTGGTTTCCCTGAGAATCTGAAAGACTCCCACCACCTTTGTTGATTCTGCTGTAGTTTTTCATCTCTGAAGGGTATCTAACTGTGTTGAAGTCTCCACAAAGGACCCAAGGTCCCGAGACTAATCCTCTGGCTGCTCCAATCTCCCACCAAGTTTCTTCCCTCTTCTCTCCATCATTTGGAGCATAGACTCTTGTGATATGCCAATTGAATTCTTGGCACTTCCTTGTGAAGCTGCAAGTGACAGAGCACATGCCTACACTGCTAATTTCCCCCTCCCATACTCTCTTGTCCCACATTATGACTATGCCACCTCTAGTCCCAGTCTTATAGGACTGTTTTTGTGTGCCTCCTTTTTAACTGTTCCTTCTGACATTTTCGTATTGAAGAATTTTGCCTTGAAGGGTTCAGCCTCGACCCTTCTATATCTCCTTTGTAGGCTCTTTTTCCTTAAGCATAAGTTTGTCAGGGGCCTCTTATTTTGGCTAGTTCTCCCTAATCCTTCCATATTATCTACTCCCTCTGCCCCAATTTATGTGGCACGGTTTGGATTTCTAGAGTTAAACAATTTAATTATGATTGTGAATTCGGGCACGGAATCTTTAGGTTCTTTGAAATAAAATTTACATATTTGAAAACCACGTAAAAAGGACTATAAGACACAATAACTAATAATTCAAGATATTTAACTGATATATGTAAAAACTACAGTCAAAGAAAGATTTGTTTGAATTTCGAAATCCGAAAGGTGCCACATAAATTGGGATGGAGGGAGTAGTATAGCACTGCCTTAGTGCCAAAGTTGAACAATGCAATACTAAAACAGATCATTACGGAGTGTATCCGTTTTTGCTGATGGTTTACCTGCCCCATGCAGTTAGATGTTTTTGAGGAGCATTACTGAGAACTACTACCTGGTTTTACTGAGAACTGCTTAGTTCATCTGCCGCATGAAGTTAGATCTTCTCGAGGAGCATTACTAAGAACTACTGAACAGATTGACCATGTTATTTCACTCTGGTAGAACTGATTCTGCAAATAAAGCCACTGAAGAAAGTTTATGTCATGATTGAATAGGTCTTTTTCTTCATATTCTGCATGCTAGTCAACGTCTCAGCTTCCGGAGAAGTCTCTTTCTCTTTTACTTAAGGATTCAGTTAATTAACAGTGACGCCATTTTGATGTACTAACTACTAAGGACAAAGTTTACTTGTTTAGTATCCTGCACATTGTGATAAGGTACACCAGGAATGGCCCGTTCTTCTATTTTATTTGTTTTGTTATACCATCACATTTAGATTTATTTTGTGGAACTCTCAAGATTGCCCACAATGATCATTAATTTACTCATATATCTTACCAATATTCCCTAATTTTAGATTTTGTAATGCAAGGTTGTCCGTAATCTAATTCAAGCAGGACACGAAGTTCATGTGGTTACGGGTGCTCCTGACTATGTTTATACTATTGAGACACAGTCACCTCGACTTTTTATCCGTAAGGTTAGTTTTTCTTGATAAGCCATCCATAAAGTTAGTCAGGTAAGATAACTGATCACTGTACACAGCGGTTGGATGCTTTTGTTTTTTACAAATCAGGGATTTCAAATGCTTGTTCTCAATGAAATCAACTTTATTTATCCCCATAATAATGCATGATTTCATCCTTTTCTGTCTGATTTTGAACTAATCAACAGAGAGCAGAGCTAAAAAGGGACTTCTATTGGTGTTTTAATCCTGTTGAGCTGCTGAACAGAATTTTCCTTTCCAATTACATTATGTGAAAGGATGAATAAGATTAAGCTTCATGATCTCTGCTTTTACATTTTTATAGAGAAATAAGGGAAAATTGATTTATTGTTATTCAGCAAATTAGGTCAAGTTTTTTTTTTGAGAATTGGTAACATATTATCTTCTATTAGTGGATTGTTTTCAGTGTCCACTGGCAAAGGAAGAATATGCTTTAACATTTCCCTCTAATATAGAAAGTCTGTGGCACTAGCATTCTGACCATCGATCAAAGCATATTGGTATGTACCTTAATTTTTCTAAGGATGAGATTTTACTGTTCCAGGTTTTATTGGACTGTGGAGCTGTTCAAGCAGATGCTTTGACCGTTGACCCTCTTGCTTCACTGGAAAAGGTGGGCCACTAGGTCTATGATGAGGCAAAAGGTTCTAGGGAAGCAGTTACTTATCTGATTTCTATTCATATCAGGCATTTTGATTAAAAGTGCTACTTGTTCTAATTATTTATCCAGTATAACCAGACAGCTGTACTACCCAGGGATTCGATCTTGGCCACAGAAGTTGAATGGTTGAAATCTGTCAAGGCTGACTTAGTGGTAATGTGATCCTTACAGGGCATCTGCTCTTATTTTGTACTGCTAGTTTGAAACCCATTCATCAATGTGTTATTAGTACAAGCCAGTTAGACTCTATTTCACCTATATCCAGAAGTACTACTTGGTATTACAGTGCTTTGAAGAGTGAAAACATTTGGCACTTCATTCTGGTGAAGTTTGCTGAAGGGAGCAAAACGTCTTTAGATGTCTGACTAAAATGAAATGATTGAAAATCTGATAAAATGCCTACACTGGAACATGATATATATCATTACTAAAATTCGATTGTACTTCTTCTACCTTGAAAAGTAATAGATTTTAGATAAAAGTGAAGTTTCCGAAATGAAAAAGATTTTTTGTTAATTCAAAATGGAAGTCACTCTTAATCAAATAGTATCTCTGTTTTTCATTAATCTGAAAGATAGATGATATTTGAAAGGAATATCTCTGTTTGAACTGTAAAATGTAAATAGGATTGGAAGTCACAGAAAAATCATGAATGAGAAAAAGCAGCACCAAAGTAGGGCCTGAACTTGCATAATCGGAAGAGTCTAGATTCTGATTAGAGGGGGAGTCTAATAAAGTGGGATCTTTAGTGTTACTAAATGTAGTTGGTGAATTGTCAAGCTCTCTTTTATCTATCAAAAGATGTAAAACGTCTTAGAAACCTTAATGTGATTTTATCTAAGTGGATATACCTCAGAAAATAGGAACTTGTGAAGTGTAACCAACATATGCAGCCTACTTTTTGTTGCATTATGTAGCATGCATACTCCAACGAGATGGCGTCTTGCATGAGCAATTCATTTTGTTGGCTGCTCCAAAAAATAACACGAGGACTCAAAAGTATTACATTTTTGCTTTATACACCTGTTTGTAGATGTGAAACCATGGTGAGTGAAGGTGTTAAAAGTGAACACGGTAGACATAAAAGTACATGGAAGGAAATTGTCTCAAAAGACCTACAATCTCTTATGGGGGGAAGTAGTAGATGTAGTAGATTTAATTGGTTAAGTGTAAAGATTACAGATCTGATAGGAGGTTTTTCCCCTTTGGTTTGCTTTTTTGATGATGTAAAGATCTAAATGCAGCACCAGTTATGGTGTTGAGTTTATATAGAATATACAAACGGTTACCTTTCTCAAAGAAAAAAAAAGAGCTACAATCTCCATGCAGACCTAGCGAAAGATAGAGCAAAACAGAAGATAAAGATCTATATAAGAGATAGCAACTAGTTGGAATATGTTTTAGTCATGTAAGTACATTTATGTTCCTATGCTTTCTAAGAGTCTATCAAGGTCTATCAGATATTTACCAGTAAAAAGTATGTAGAACTTCTAGTACTTTTTACTTTGTTGTATTTGATATAATGTTGACCTGAGATGAGTATAAATGGAGAAACAGGATTAGTGAGGATTCATATAGCCAATCCCAACTTGCTTGGGGCTGAGGCTTAGTTGTTGCTGTTTTTGTTGTATATAAGGTCTGCCTAGCTGTTGATATATGCTGTTTTGCATACTCTGTCAACATGAGTCCAAAATCCTTTTACAGGGCTTATGCTTCTTAATTAAATAAAGAACTGCACTCCCTTTGTGTGTTGGCCAGTTAATAAGGCTATAAGTTCCTGCCAAATATAATTATACTAACATTAATCTTTGTCCTTGAGTTTATTTCTGATGTGAAGTGCATAAAATTCTTATTTTTCATTAGTAGATTTCAGATGTAGTTCCTGTTGCATGCCGAGCAGCTGCGGATGCTGGAATTCGTGCAGTTTGCTGCACAAACTTCAGGTAACACACTCGTGATGTTGATGGATGCTGGGATTGTGTGGATATCCTTGCTTATTGTTGTGCTACATGAGTAGGGCAGTTTTCATCGTAACCTCCAACGTATTTTCTTACAAACTTTTTAATCAGTAGACTGCATTGAAGTTAAGCCATGTCAAGTCGAGGAAGGTGGAATTGAGGCTTTTAAGTAGCAGTGATGTATTTCTTTTGAAGACAATTATGAATATTTCTTGCAATTTTTGCCTTGTTTTTTGATTGAGGTTTCATAAAATCTCGTATACGTAAAATATGCAATAAAATATTGTCAAGTCCGTGCTCATAACTGCCAGAATTTTAGAATTCTCGTCCTCCTATGTGTCCATGTACAGCATGACCTTAATGTCTATATCTCAGCTACTTAGCATGTATAACTCAGAGAGAGAACAGGGGCACGGGCATGTTGCCCTTTGCAATCAATGTTGGATTGAAACATTAATGACTGGATGTGCCTCTACTAGAGTGTCTTGAAGAACTTATTATATTAAGATTACTTATCACATTATCATCTTTTTCTCTGGATGATTGATTTAATGTCACCGAATTAACAAGCTTTTGAGGTGGTTACCTTCATTTTCATGACCAGTTCATTGTTCACCCGTTCTTGTCTTTTTAACTCTTCAGTTACATCTTTGGATTAACATGTTAGGTGACTTCATAATGGGTTGTGAAAATTTTCAGTAGTTAAGTAATCAACACTAGGAACTTCCCGTAATATATGAGCTCATTCATAATTACTTTTGGAAATTAGAGTACCACTTACATTGTAAGTATTTTATGTGGCTGTTGTCTGGAAAGGTTAAAGAAAAGAATACTGGCTCATCGTCCTTTAGAATTTCTTTTTACGTCCAGGATGCATGACATCATCATATTGTTTTTTGCTTGAAATGCAAAATTACCACCATATAAAACAGATAGGAAGCAGTTAATTTATCTCTCTTTATTGTTTGAAACTTTGGCAGTTGGGATTTCATCTATGCTGATTATGTCATGTCTGCTGGATATCACAATCGTTCAATAATTTGGCAGGTGATTACTAATCTTCAATAGATATATTCCACACAAAAGATATGTAAAAGTTATATATTCCACTAGGCAGGTTTTTCCTTCTCATTTCCACCCAAATACTCTGAAAGAGAACTTCCACAAAACCATCAAACTGTTGGGTAGGATATTGAAGGTACTATGTATTTATTCAGCTAAAATACCATGCATTTAGTACTAGCATAGTAATGTCTTAATGTTGTGATTCAAAATTGTAGTTCTCTTTATTTGGACTTCAGAAATTCTAATGTGTTATTTCTCATTCTCACATTGCCTCTCTGACAAGTGACATCAAAGAGTCATATTCTACATTTTGAACAATCAAATGAATATATTCCACCTCTTTGCTCATTTCAAATTGTTGTTGATATTTACAGTCTTTAGATCCATGGTATGCCATGTTTTAGGCATCTAATAACGGAGAAATAGATCTTAACTAAGATTTGTGAAGGTTGTACAGAATGCTGTTTGTGGAATGGTGAACCCAAAAGGGGAAGACAGTAATATTTATTTGAACTTCTATGGAGAGAGTACATATTAAACTTTACATAGAATTTTTGAACTTCTATGGACTGCACCTGGTAAATGATGGTATTTTATTAATGACTTGTATTTGATTTGTTGCTATGCCCCAAACATTTTATCCTATAGAACTGTACTCACTTTGAGTTTATCATATTTAAACACTTGTAGAACAATCTATTTAAGTATTTTGTTTCTACACTTCTAAATCCCCCCTGCCCTAATATCCTGCTTAAAAGAAAGCAACCATTTTCTGTTTGTCTGTGTACATTACTGAGGGTTGTTTTCATATTAGTACATATTCTCATGTGATGCTTCTAATCCTTGCTTTCATCCGACTTCCATGGGAAAATCCAACATCAATGGGACCGATGAATGATGTTAATCTAGATAGCGGAGGATTATTCTCACTGTGAGTTTGTAATTCGTCTGCCAGGATACTGCCCAAGTATGTAATTTCCATTTCTCAACTATTTTATGCAGCTTGATTTTACCTGGTTTCTCCCATTTAAGTTTTGCTTTGGTTCTGGAGTCAATATTGAACATTCATGTACTACATTTGATGTACTGTTCTCAGTATATTAATTTTTGTTATTTTTTCTATTTCTCATAGTTCTATTTTGCTTGTTTGTTAAAACCAATATTCCTTGCAGTGCCTGCTTTCCGGGATGTAATTGATGTTCCCCTTGTTGTGAGAAGGTTGCACAAAACTCGGGAAAAGGTGACTGATAATCCTAAGTCACCTTCTTGACATGTGCCTAATTTTTCATGTGATCAATATTTTCTTATGATACAGGTTCGGGAAGAACTTGGAATACTAGACAGCCAAAAAGTGCTTATTTATAATTTTGGTGGACAGGTAAATGTCTCATTTTAAGGGATTACTAAATGTGTTTGATATATTTTCTTGCCAGAGACTAGTCTTCTCAAATTTCTCAACTTAGCAACTCAAGCTTTATTTTTCTAATGGTGAATACTTGGAAGATAGGTTTTGAGACATTGAACTATAGTTCATGCATTAGGTTTTGCTGTCATTTCATGAACAGGCAGTGGTGGTGTAGTTTAGTTAATCTTCCTAGATATTGTGGGAATAAGTGATTGGACTATAAGGTGTTTCTATCAAAGAAAATGCACCTGGAGGTTCAGTAAATATCAAAGGTACTTTTAGTAGACCAAGCATCACATTTCTTGTGCACTTGATGACAATCTTATATACTATTTCACATGCAGCCTGCTGGATGGAAGTTGAAAAAGGAATATCTGCCTGAAGGATGGATATGCTTGGTTAGTTATTGTAATCCTCTGTTAAATTTCCGCTTTGCTCATTGTAGTTGCTTTTGAAATCTACTAGACCTTCATGCAAAAATATGGTCTGTGTTGCTGGTAAAGGTCTGTGGCGCTTCTGAAAATCAGGAGATTCCTTCCAACTTCATAAAACTTCCGAAAGACTTTTACACTCCTGATGCTATTGCAGCTTCAGACGTCTTGCTTGGTAGGGAATATTAAAGCTCTGTAAGATTGAAAATATAATCCTTAGTGTATGACTACATTGCATATCAAGCATGTACTTTCTTTCAGGTAAAATTGGGTATGGCACAACAAGTGAAGCCTTGGCATACAAGGTGCCACTTGTCTTTGTACGCAGAGATTACTTTAATGAGGAACCGTTCCTGAGGAATATGATTGAGGTACTTGGCATTGGCTATTGTTTGTAATTGATATATACCGTTGATTTACTCGAAATACAATTATAAAGCACATGTGTGGGTATGCAATGCAGCATTACCAAGCTGGTGTAGAGATGATCTGGAGGGATTTGCTCAATGGATGCTGGGCTCCCTATATTGAACGTGCTATTACACTGAAACCATGCTATGATGGAGGAGTCAATGGTGGCGAGGTATCTTTGCTGTCTCTTTTATGTTTATTCTCAATACACAGGGTACCCAAAGTAAACAACTCTTTTGGACTATAGTTAGTGAATATTGACAAAAAACAACTTGAATAACTCATTTTATGGACAATCAAAAGAGAGCTTTCAATAAATGTTGGATTCATAAAGACAAACTTTATTACAAGAAACTAGTATCCACTTACTCTTCACCAATGGATATAGTCACTAAAGCAACTACTGTTTACCTATGAACTTAAAGAGGGGAGTATTTCTTTCGGTCCATTGTGTGGTGTAACTTTTGAACCACTAAATTAGATAAGTGCTATATTTAAAATCATTGTCCAATTATTTAAGAATTTTACGTATAGTGTTCATTGACTTTGAAAAGGCTTTTGACAAAGTCCCGACCGAAGTCCTCAGGAGATGCCGGGAGGCTAAAGGTGTATCGGTGGCCTACATTAGGGCAATGAGGGACATGCATGGTCGAGCCAAGACTCGGGTTAGAACGGTGGAAGAGGACTCGGATCACCAGGGATCGACGCTCCCATTCCTATTTGCCTTGTGATGGATGAGTTGACGTGGTCTATACTAGGTGAGGTGCCATGGTGTATGTTATTTATAGATGACATACTACTGATTGATGAGACATGCAGTGGAGTTAATGCTAGGTGGGAGGTGTGGAGACCAACTTTGGAATTTAAAGGATTCAAGTTGAGCAGGGCCAAAACTGTATATTTGGAGTGAAAATTCAGTGATGCAATGTATGAGGCAGACGTGAAAGTGAGGCTTGACACAGGCTATCCTAAGAGAGATAGTTTTAAGTATCTTGGGTCATTAATGGACAATTATGTCACACATAGTATTGGTTCGACGTTGATGAAGTGGAGGCTTGCCTCCGGAGTCTTGTGGGAGAAAAATGTACCACCTAAACTTAAAGGTAAGATCTGCAAAGTGGTGGTTAGACCAACTTTATGTATGAGACAAAGTGTTGGCCAGTCAAGAACTCCCATGTTCAGAAGATGCAAGTTGCGGAAATGAGGATGCTGAGATGAATGTGTAGGCATACTAGGAGCGATAAGATAGGAATGAGGATATCCAGGACAAGGTGGGAGTGGCCTTCGTGATGTGGACTAGATGAGGAAAGCGAGACTGAGATGGTTTGGGTATATGAAGAGGAGATGCGCAGATGCTCTAGTGAGGAGGTGCAAGAGGTCTAATATAGTGAGTACGAGGAGAGGTAGAGGTAGGCCGAAAAAGTACTAGGGATAGGTAATTAGGCAGGTCAATGCAATAATCTGAAATTGAACTGTGGGAGATACTAAAACTAACATACTTGGTCAAAGCTAAGTCGGAGTCCAACCTGTACCCCAGTTGGGAGGGTGCTATATACCTTGCTAGGGTAAGAGACACTGATGGCGTGGATTCGCTAAGCTGATCTCCAAAGGACTAAGGAGTCGGTCCTGATCTGACGGGTGAACTTTAAAAGCCTACGATAGCACGTAGTTCTGGGACTTAGAGATTGCTACTAAAGGTCTCAGTCCTAAACTGACAGGTGAGCCTTCATCCCTATGTTTGTTCGGTGCTAAGTAATACTCCCAGCGGAATTTATGCTAATGAATTGAATAATATTGATAATCTGAATAGCTTATGAATACTGAAATAATAGTTATCTGTAAGCATCTTATGCATATGGACTGAAAAACTGAGTATAAAGTAAATCATGAAAACTTTTGTATCCTGACTGAAACATGCAATTTAAAATACACAAGTCCAAAGGCTTGAAATTTACGGGTTCTTGAAAATATACTTGAGCAAACATACTGATATTTAGGGAAAAACATGTATTTATAGGATGGTAACAAAGAAACACCGAAATACATTTTAATCTATGCTGTTGAAAAGAACCCTAGATTTCTATTAGAATTAAATATCTGAAAATTCGGCGTTTTCTTTGGGACTCAATGGGTGAAAGGACACCAATTGATGAAATCCCACATACCTAGAAGGAAAAACCTTGGTAGAATCGTTAAACTTGAAGCTTGAAGGTGAAGAACCCTACCTTGATCTTACTAACTGAAATTATAGATGTAGGGTATGAGGAAGAACCAAGTTTCTCACTATGATGTCCTTACAAACCTTACATGATCCACAAATCTTGATGAAGAATTCTAACTTCATGAAGGACGATCAAGAACCCTTTCTTGAAATTCTTGGATTAGCTTCTTGAGAAGCCTAGGTTTTGATGGTAGATTGTTGCTTAGGATACAGTCACATGTTAGAATAACTTGGGAATTGTGAGAGTATGCTTACCTTTATTTGGAAGAAAGAACTCTTGATGGACTTGCTGAAAAATCAAATCTTGAAACCCTAGAATTGACTTCTTGATTTCACTAGAGATAAAGAAGAGGATTTGTTGTTAAAACCTTGTAGAAATTCTAGGATTTATGTTGTTAAAATCTTGGAGAATACTTACCAAGACTTAGTAGAGTTGAAGAGAGCTTTTGGGGTCGACTAAGGGGTGAAAAGTGTGAAAAGAAACTCAAAATAGTGTTTGAATGATATCTGGAAATTTTGATATACTGCTGATATACATGGTCTATGGACCCTTTTCGGCCCGTAAAATGATCCATGACTCGTGGATTGGTTCCGTGGAACTCAAGTGAATTTCAAGTCTCTGATACCATTCCACAAGCTGAGACCACGACTCGTAGATACTTTCACGGCCGGTAGTTTCTGGTCGTAGTTCCTGGAACAGAATTTCAGACTGGAGCGTCTCTAGTAAAACATTCATAACTTTTTACTCCGAGCTTCGATTAACGAACGGTTGATGGGGTTGGAAAAAAGACACATAAACCTTTAATTTGGTAGGTAATGGGCCACCTAACTCGTCATATTTTAAGAGATATGGTCGTTTGAAGTTGACCTTGCATTATTTCATGGAAAAACTTAGCGAGTAGGAAATGTTTTGAACTCAACTTAGAGCTAGAGGCCCCTAATGACCCTAAACCTTCTCTGATACACTTCCTACACTTGAGAATGAACCTTAACACACATGAACAAGTAGGAATCATCCGGTACGATCCTATACACATGCAAAGTACGGTTTGAGTTCTAGCCTAGAATTTTTTGGGGTGTTAAAGTTGATTCTTGGATCATAGTTGTTGTAGTTTGGGAGATATATTGGGCACCATCTTATTTTTAAATGATGTGAGGGAAAATTTTACATGGCAGCCCTTTGTAGATATGTTCTATGAGAAACTCCTTTAGCTTCTTTTGTATCACGTCTTAACCCTAATGGCCGTTAAAAGGGTCACCCCCTATGGACTCTTAGTTTGTTGCACAATTTTCATTTCATTTATAAGTCTTATGGTTATAATGTATTGGAGCGGTCTTCTCATGCAAAAGCTTTGTTTATAATTCAAGATTGGAGTACATTCTGTATTCCTCAATCTCTGTAGGGGAAAGAGTTTAATTCTAATCATTGTCAAGTTTCAACTTTTATGGAGGTGGATTTCTGATATTTTGATCTCTTCTGCTGCACTCTAAAAGAAGAATTGACAACAGTTTTGTTTAATTGCATACAAGGAGCTCAGAAGCCATAACATGCTAATGATTGATGATCATTAGGCTCAAATGTAGCACGGCAAGCAACTAGCAAGAAAATGCTTGTGAACCTCCGCTTTGAAGTCTCGGAAGCTCGTAAAGAGCAAATAGTTTGATAGTTATAGTCTTTTGCATTGTCTCCTAGAAGTTGCAGTGGGCTGAATTGCTTACACAGAGATTATTGAATTCGACTGAGATTGAAATAGCATACTATTTTGAGTGTAGAGTATCTATTCTTATCCACTAAAGTTTCCTTTTTCCTAATGGAGTTGTTCAAATCTAAGAAGGTATTAAGTAATAATGTTATGTTTTACTTCATCCGTCTTCATCTATTTCTTCATGGATCTTTAGGTGGCTGCTAGAATACTTCAAGATACAGCTACCGGAAAACATCACACTTCACATGGGGTAAGATTCTCCAAAATTTGTGTTCCTTTGTATTAGTTATAAGATATGCTCAGTGTTTGTTTGCCAATAATGATATCATTTTTTATTTGAACCACAGTAGCGAGCAGAAGTTTTGCCTTCCCGCCTATAAATGAATTTTTGTGTCTGCTGATCATGCTTTAACTTAAGGAATTGCTTCTGAAATTTAAGAGCTCGCATTCTTCAGTGTCAACAGGATAGATGTTGGACATCTGTTGACAAAAAAGGAATAGCCTAGTGATAATGACATCCACCTCCAATTATTAGATTGGGGTTTGTTGAATTTGAGAAAGAAGAAAAGGCTTTTTTGTATTTCAATGTGTCCTGACATACCATGAGGAGTATTTATACAAGTGATTCCTAACTAATTAAGGAAAGATAATCAATTACAATAAAAAATAGATATTTTATTTTGATAATTATGCAAGGATAAGGAAATATAAAGTAACCTAAAATAATGCTCTAATTAATTAACACAATCAACACTCCCCTCAAGTTGGAGCAAAGATGTTGCACATGCCCAATTTGCAACCCAAGTGTGAAAGGTCCTTTTGAGGCCTCTTGTAAACACACCTGCTAGCCGTTTTTCTGATGGTAGATGAAGCAAACTCAAGGTGGCCACTAGTAACTTTCTCTTTGATGAAGTCCCAATTAATTTATATGTTTTGGTCCGTCATGTTAATAGGATTCAGAGTTGTATTTATACAAGTGAATCCTAACTAGTTAAGAAAAGATAATCAATTACTATGAAAGGAAATATTATATTTGTAAAAACATGCTAGGCAAAGGAAAAAAAAGTCTCCTAAAATCATGTTATTTATTTAACACAATCAACAGGGTTCAAGTCATAAACAGAGCAATGGTGAAAAAGGGCCACTGTTTGGCTCCTGGCAGGTTTTTTTTTTTTGGTTTTATTATATCAAAAAGATGATGTTGGGCATCTGGTTCCGGCATATATGAACCTCTGCAGTTTTACGTAATATGTTATTGAAGTTTAAAGAATTATGTGTTACTAAGTAAGATCAGCTCTCTATCATGTGATAAATTAGCAAACATAGTACATGTGGAAAGATATAGTGAACTGGATGATAAATCACGGTGGCTGACATTAGGCCCCTTCAGTTGATAGAACCAGCATATTCCACCAAAACTGCATATTACAATATCTTTTGCCCTACTGATAACTTGCAATCGTTGCTTTCATTGCAGCTTAGTGGAGCGCGTAGGCTGCGAGATGCTATCGTCCTTGGCTATCAGCTTCAAAGAATTACTGGGAAAGATATTGCTATTCCTGAATGGTATTCACGTGCGCAAAATGAACTTAGTTCACGCACTCAATTGCCAAATAAGGAAGTTCTCGATAATAGCAGTCTTACGAGACAGTAAATTCTTTAACTCCTATTTATTTGTCTTTTATGTCAAGTTAATTGGTCTAATATGTCTCCTACAGCCACTTCTAGGCATATTTCTTATCAAATGTTCACCTACATTACTTTGCAGAAGTGATTACTTTACAATTCTTCATGGAGATCATCAAGGGCTCCCGGATACACTTGGTTTCTTGAAGAGCTTGGCTGAAATGGAGTCCTCAGGTCGTCCTCAAAATAATAACAAGCTCCAAACACGCGACCATCTGGCTGCTTCTGCAATGTTCAATTGGGAGGTATGTCTCATTCACTGTAAATATATTCTTGCATAGATTTTTCAGATTTGTATGAGCTGTTTATAAATGTGGTAATAATATAAGAACATTAGAAGGAAATCTTCACATGATCAACATTTTGAAATAAATCAACAAGAAATGGGGAAAAACTGTAGTGGGGAAAGTTTTCAAGTGTGCATCAATATGAATGTAGGGGTTCATTACTTATGTTATTGATTCAGACTTATTTACCAGAGTAATCTTTCTTGCTAATTTAAGTGTCTTCCAGTAATAAATTGACATGGAAATTTTGATAGGTATCTTGGAATTTTAAGATTACCATAATACCATTGCAGGAAATTTAGCTCATAAAGATACTTTTGTAAACGCGCAAACAAACTCTAGAAGGCTTGCAAACTTTCCAGGTTCAGGCTTGTCTTTAAGGAAATGTGTGCAGCTTATAGCCTTGACATAAATTAGAACCTTAAATATGGGATATCAATGTTTATTGTTTATTAATGGGGGTCTGTATCACCAGTGATATTTCAAATTGAAAGCCTAGATTCTGGATTTCTCTTTGTTCTTGTCGTGCAGGAAGAAATTTTTGTTTCAAGAGCACCCGGAAGATTGGACGTAATGGGAGGAATTGCTGACTATTCTGGTAGTTTAGTACTACAAGTAAAGTTCCTTTTTCCTTTTTATATTTTCCTTATTTATGCTTTTCATGCTAGTCTTATGTTGTGACTTGTTGAATGCATTTGTCACCTCGTATAAAAGTTCAAACTCTACCCTTGTATACTTGAATATCTTCACCTACTCCTCACTAGTGAGCTCTGTTATATTTTCTTGCTTAAGGTGGTCATATTTTCAAGTGATGTTCACCAGAGCTAGAGCCTTCTGACTCACTGTTAAAGTGTGCGTTTACCTCTTCTTTTTCAATAACGGTGCCACGGTGGTGGAGGCCACTTGCACTAGGGCTGCTTATCTGATGGATCGGGCGGATAATTTCACTTAACGGTTTGGCCTAACGGATATTGACTTTTAAATTTACTAATTCGCTAGCCAACCTATAAGATATCAGTTGGTTCGATAACGGATTAGCACTTATCGGGCGGTTATCGGACGGTGTATCGGCCAACCTTAAAAAAATGACTTTTTTTCCCTATTTTAAATGCAATTAAATTATAAAATTCTTCTATATTACAAAAAATATAGATTAATAGTAATGTAATAGTTAATAACAGAAAAGTAAATAGGTTTTCAAGTTTTTGGCTTTACGGCCTTAGGACTAATAATATATAATTATATATTATGAAAAAATATTAAATGATGTTAGTATACCTAAGTTAAAAGTGTAAGTATGGTAGCTCTTAACGGGTTAACGATTTATCCGATAAGGAAATTGAATAATCCACCCCCACGCCAATAAGCCGTTAATTATATTTCTAATCTGTTCACCAACCGTTTATCCGATAACTCAATACCAATAAGCGAATAAGTCAATTTTGCAGTTGGCTTATCGGTTACGGTTTGGTTTTGAACACCCGAAACTTGCACACACCTCGACTATTCCACTGAGTATTAAGTGTTTTTACCTCATATAAAAATGTGCTCAATAGAGGAGGTACTCGCTCTGTCCCAATTTATATGACACACTTCTTTTTTAGTTCATCTTTCTATATTTAATAATAACTTCAAGATTCCTATTTCCTTAATTAGATGATTTATAGGTACACAAATGTCCAAGGCTTGTTTTAGATCACAAGTTTTAAAAGTCGTTTTTCTTAAAATTTAAACTCCATGCCAAGTTAAACGGTGACGCATAAGTTGGAACTGAGGGAGTACTTCTTAGACATTGTCATCATGTAATCATTGCTGTCTATTTACGATATGTTGTCATCATTTTCTTCTATAGATGCCTACCAGGGAGTCATGCCATGTTGCAATTCAGAGAAACCATCCAAGCAAGCACAAAGTGTGGAAACATGCTCAGGCAAGGCATCCCAAGGAAGGACCAACTGCTGTTCTTCAAATTGTATGTATTATCAATTCTTTGAATATTCTCTTTGCATGCGATCTATTACATTTTTGGTATGCTCTGTCATGTTTTCTTTAGTATTTTGTTTTGGCTTCTTCCCTCCGTTGTTTTCTATTTTTCCGATCTGCTTTGAAATGCTTTTACTTGAGTCGATGGTCTATCAAAAACAACCTCTCTACCTCCCAAGGTTGGGGTATGTCACTCCCCGAGGCTACCCCCTTGACGTAACACGGGACCTAGGATCACGAGTGACCCCAAGCTAACCCTGAGTCTGACATATCATAAGCATACTAAAAATAACTAAGTAAAGCATGAACTATGCGGAAGCTAAATCAATAAATATCTGGTGTGGGGATGAAACCCAAATAGTCTGAATGTAAATATGAAACCATAAGAGTTTAGTGATAACTGAAACAACCACTTAACAACTCAAGCTGGATCTACTACTATGTCTGAAGGCCTCTACTGAATTGAGTTGCTGGGACATGCCCCCAGTTAACTCTAACAAACTGAAAATTGAAAGTGAAGACAAAAGTGAAAGCATGTCTATTGTCCTCGAAATATGAGGACTCACCACTAAAGCTGCTGAATGCGGACCGAGAATCGATCTATGCGTTATCTGGATGCTGGATGCTGAGTACCTGAACCTACATCATGAAACGATGTAGCGCAAAGTATGTGTCAGTACTTGGAATGTACCGAGCATGCAGGATATGGATAGTACGCTGAATAAAGTAGATAGGCTGAACAGTACATAACTAAGCAATGATATAATCTGAACAAAACTATAGATATGTACCTAGTATAACTGAAAAGAACTAACTGAATGCAATGATCAAATACTAGTCATGAAGGTACATGCTGAACTGAACACTGAAATATATATATTGAAAACCTGGTCAATGCACTAAGAGTCAGACTGTGGGAGCTACTATTAACCGACATAAACCACGTGAGCTAAACGTGGAGTCTGATGTATACGCCCCATCGAGAGGACCCAATATACCTTGCCAGGGGTATAAAGGCATGACTGTGGTGTGATCACTAATACTGATGCCCAACAGAGGGGATTTATAATCCTACGCGGGCACGTAGTTCTGGGACTATGAGGGTACGCTGAACCCTAGTCCAACTCGATGCTAAGTCTACTCCCAACTGAATACATATGAAGCTAAAATGCACTAAATACTGTATAGCTCAAAATACTGACATGCTAACTGAGAATGCAACATTTATATACTGAGAATGTGACATTCAAAATCTGGAGCATGATTTTCTGTTTAACTAACCTAGCAAGTATAATTCATGAATTAAGAGAACTTACACAAACTAGGGTTCTGAGTTTGATACAAGGAATTATGCAAAGTTTCCAAGAAAACAGGTTATTTAGACTATGGATTCTATAGCGGCTGAAATCACAACAAATTCCCAAGATTTTACAAACCCTAGGTCTAAAAAAGCTATGTAGAATCAAGGAACTGACTGAATTCTAGGGACCTAGTGGATGAAAGGAACCCACTAGTGAAATCCCACATACCTGGTGACGAAATCTACAGAGAAATCCTTTGGATGTCGGGGTTGAACCTTGAAGAACACTGCTGCTTGTTCTGAAAGAAACTGGCGCCTCTTTCTCTTCTTTTCGTTCTAACTTGGATGATTTTTGGAGAATGAGGGTTCTGGGTATGTCTGACTAGATTCTTAGGCTTAGACTGAGTAAAACGACGTAGTTTAAGTGCCTAATGCATAGGAGAAAAGACCAAAATGACCCTAACTTAAAACTGACGAAGTGCCATCTACTACGGGACTGGCGGACCGTTGTTTGAACTACCGTCCGTCGATTGGGTCGTGGTTCATGCTCCGCCCGACAGGGCTTCACTAAAACGAGCATAATTTTTTACTCCGAGCTTGGATTTTAAACTCGGTGGCGTTGGAAAGAGGATTCAATTATCTTTAATTTGATAGGTCATGGGCCACCTAATTCATTTTGTGCTAAAAGATATGACCATTTGAAGTTGACCCTCACCTACGGCCAGACCTATGGTCCGTAGGTCCAACCACGGACCGTACTGGTCAGCCGTGGGTGGGATCAGAGATCCCTAAATCCTGGACCCCAACGACGGACCCCACCTACGGACCGTGTGTCAGACCACGGACCGTCGGTGGCTTTCATGATTCTGGCACTAGGTCCTGGAAAGCTGCATTTTTCTATTTTCTCGAATCCGAGGTGTTACAGGGTACCCTCCCTAGACACCACTTGTGGGATTACACTAGGTATGTTGTTGTATGTGATCTATCGCATTATCAGGAAAACACAACCATTCTAATTCCTTAATTGATGGTTTTAAATGCTGTGGGTGCACTTGCTAGTCAATTTTCTGTTAAATAATTGCAAAATCATAGGTTTATCATCAGGAAACAGCAAGTTGTTATTCTCAGGTGTAAAGTTTGAAAGTAGTTTTACATTTTGGCCATTATGAAATAATTTTCATTTAAGCATGATATTGAATTAGTACTTCCTATGCTTTATGCCTCCCAATCTCCTTGACAGCCTAGAAGTGTAAGACCAGTTGTCACATTTTTTCACCAGTTGGCAATTGGTATGAATATCGTGTTGTAATGCTATATGTTCCTCAGATATGGCATGTTTTAAGATAGGGATCTAAGTAGCTTGGGTATAGACTATTACATTGACTCAGGTTATACTACTTGCAATTTTTGGCATGCATCTGACATACCTCACAGGTACTGCAACAAGGTGTATCAACGGAAATAGGTATGGTAAAATAGGACAGAGACATTTTACCTTACATACGTATTTGAGAAGTGAAAATATTCTGTTCAATAATGTATATATCTGAGACAAAAACTCTAGCAAATAAATCATTTTGACTTGCTAGTGTTTTAACCTCTATTGTCATTCGTGGAACTTTTGACACCATTGTAGTTGCCAGCTCTAATTTTGTATTTTGCTCATAGGAGCTTGTGGCTTACTTTTGATGAATTCAAATCCAGGTATCACTTGGCTCAGAATTAGGTAATCGTGGACCAACTTTTGATATGGACCTTTCTGATTTTGTGGAGGATGGACGGCCAATTACATATGGGAAAGCATACAATTATTTTGCCCAAGACCCAGCCCAGAAGTGAGTGAACTCTTGTATACTAGTTCTCTTGCTTTTAATAGGATGCCACCTGTTTGTAACCATGAAGCATCCTCTGTAGGTGGGCAGCATATGTTGCTGGGACAATTCTGGTACTGATGACTGAATTAGGCATCCGTTTTGAGGATAGCATTAGCATTCTGGTAAGCCTTTCCGGTGTTCATACCTTCGGCAAGTTTTTCTGCTTAAGTTTTCTATAGATTGCACTTATCTATTTGGCTGAACCTAAGAAGGTTGACCAATTGTTCAAGTCAATGAGAATCTTCCCACCAAAGAAAGAAATGTTGATGAGTTAAATTTAGAAATTCAGTACGCGATGTAAGCCACTCAGATCTGCAAACAAAATAAGAACAGTCGAATGTGAAGCAAATTCCTGTTATCTGAACAGGGTGACCTTTTTGTACAAAACCAACCACTTTCCAAATTACAGTTACTATAATGAGTTGACAGACATGTGATACTTCATTGTATCGGCATAGACAGACGTTCTGAATTGGCCCATTTTCTGTTTCTTTCACAAGTTAAATGGATGTAGCAATTACCTTTTCTGTTTGAATATTTCATTAGTGTCAAATTAGGCTTTGGGGCTAACACACACCCCAAAAGACAGCTCAAAGGGAGGAGGATTTCCCAAGCCTTATAAGGAGCCTAGGTTCTCGTCCTTCATCGATGTGGATTCATTTCATTCATCACCCCCATCTCGCCCAGATCCGAACATTCTTTATCTGGGGTTCCACTGTACGGTTCGTTGCGTGCACATTCATGGACTGGGGGTATTTCACCCTCCGTGATTGTTCGGAACCTTGGTAGCCCACATCGGATCGAGCCTGACTTTGCTACCATGTAAGAAATGGATTTTAGGCCTAATTCAACCTCAAAAACTAGCTCACGAGGGGAGGATTGTGAGAAAGCAAAACTCAAAAGGCAGAATATTACGTGGTGATGAATTAAATGAATCCCACATCGATGAAGGACGAGACTTTGCGCTCCTTATAATGTTTGGGCAATCCTCCTCCCTTTGAGCTAGCTTTTGGGGTGTATGATACGCCCAAAACCTAATTTTATATGGTATCAGAACAGAACTCATCCCAATTATTGTTTTTTCCCTTTCCTTATAGCTATGCATATACTTGATGCTCTTTTGTGAATGAAACATCTTAGTTTATCAAAAAAACAAAACTCATCCCAGTTACTGGGTATCGATGTTAAGCCCCCATATTAAATTGACCGCGCACCAGATGTCCTGCCGTGGGTGTGAGATGGGGTATTGAAGAGTCCCGCATCATATGAAAATGGGATGGGTGGTCTCGTTATATGAACTTGGCAATCCTCCCCTCAATAGCTAGCTTTTGGGGTTGAGTTAGGCGCATAATCCATTTCTTTACAATTAGGCTGATGTAGTTTGTTAAGAAAGGACATTGTACCTAACTCAACCCCAAAAGTTAGCTCTCGAGGTGAAGTCGCCCAAAGCCATATATGAAGACCAATTACCCATCCCACAACCAATGTGGGAATTTTAACACCCCACACACCTAGGACTGGACATATGGAGCATACGTAATATAACATGGAAGTGCCAATATTAGGCAAACCAAGAATCGAGATTGGTCTAGCTATTTTACCATGTGAGAGAAGAGGAATTGAGAGAAAACTCTGTACATTATTCCCTCAACTAATTTGGGTCAAACAGTACCGTACATGTCCTAAGAAAGGAAAGGTAATCAACCTTATTACTTGATTACAGGGAATGAACCACTCTAATTGATCTTTAATGATATTTATAATATTTACAAGATTGTATACATAGTTTATTTCAACACTTCAATTTATGTCAGTCATAAATTAATAAGAGGGCCTTTTCGTACAAATACAGTATCCTCTTTCCTTCTTTTGCTTGTTTCATCTGACCAAGCTAGTTTTTTGTGACCTGATTACACAGGTAAGTTCTGGTGTTCCTGAGGGCAAAGGTGTATCTTCTTCTGCTGCTATAGAAGTGGCCAGCATGACTGCTGTTGCTGCTGCTCATGGTACAACATTTATCTGCAGAATACCCTCCTTCATCACAAAAAAACAAATAATTTCCCTAATAATTCCGAGAGTATCCATTATCACAAATACACAAATGTCTATGACATAGCTTGATGATTTTTCAGTAGTCACTCTAGGGATTTTGATGATCTCTGTCTCCTACATTTTTTATTCATATTTGTTTTGCATTCGTATTTATGGAAATTCATGTATATCTAATCTTATATTTGAATAATGGGCAGGCGTTTAGAAAAATTCGTCCATTCATTGTTCTGGTTCCAAATTTATGCGAAAAATCCCAAATTTGGAAAATCTGGCTGATTTGAAAGGAACAATTAACAGTTTCTGGATTTCCTTTTATGTTAAATGAAGACTGAATTGCAGAACCGTTCATTTTGCAGGATTGAACATTGACCCCAGACATCTGGCTCTGCTTTGCCAAAAGGCACGTACTTCTCTCATTTTGTCCTTCCATATTTTTTTCTCTGTTTCTTGTATTGGTAAAACCTCCTTTTTCCAGCTCAAGCTTTATTCTCTTCAATAGGTGGAGAATCATATTGTTGGAGCTCCTTGCGGTGTGATGGATCAGATGGCCTCTGCATGTGGAGAGGCCAACAAGCTTCTTGCTATGGTGTGTCAGGTATGCAGCAAATTTTGTGCAATGTGTTCACATTGTTAATGGGACCAACCGTGAGATCAGAATTAGCACTCACTTTTTCTTTTAGCCTGCTGAGGTTCTAGGACTTGTTGACATACCACCCACCATCCGATTTTGGGGAATTGATTCTGGAATACGACACAGGTAAAACTTCCCAATGGGTATTTTCCCTTAACCTTCTCTATCTCCGTCAAGTTTGTTTTTAATCTAAAGTAAGACACTACTGTCTGTTCATGTCATATTTGAAAGTTCTGGTCAAATTTACTTAAGGAAGTTCTTAAAAAAATAAAATAAAGGAAGATTAACTCGAGAGCATTTCTCATGGAGATGATCAAGAATGATTTTGCCTTCTTTTTTTTCAAGTTTGGAGCAATAAACCAATTAAGCTAGAGCGGAGTTCAGTTCCTCCGCCCAAGGACTGACTGATTTTAACCAAATTACGATCTATGTTTTGGCCTTATGTTCTCTTTCTTTCCTAATTCCTAGTACTTATGAGAGTTTGTTGCAGTGTTGGTGGTTCAGACTACAAATCTGTTAGGGTTGGTGCATTTATGGGTAAGAAGATAATAAAGTCCTCTGCGTCTGTGGAGTTGTGCTCCTCCTTGTCAAACATTTCCGCTCAGCAAATCAACAGGTCCAACCCTGCCGATGCTGATGAAGATGGAAAGAATCTGCTTGAAACAGAGGCTTCTCTGGATTACCTTTGCAACCTCTCAGCTCATAGGTTTGTTTATGCATATATAGTTTGTAGTTCTATCTTTTTTTCTCCTTTTTTTTTCCTTGCTATGTTTTATATATCTTATAATTTCAGATATGAGGCATCTTATGCAACTAGACTTCCAGAGTCTTTATCTGGACAAGAATTTGTGGAGAAGTATCTTGATCATGATGATTCTGTAACTACAATTGATAAAGAGCGCAATTATGCTGTGAGAGCACCCACTAGGCATCCCATCTATGAAAACTTCCGAGTCAAGGTCCACAAATTGAAGTTTCTTTTCAAATCATTTCTGTCTGAATAATGTTTCTAGTTCTTTATATCTGATTACACTTTTATCTCCTGTGCCTATTAGATCTCTCATATTCATAACGAACAATTTACTGACATGTGTATCAATTACTATCAGGCTTTCAAAGCATTACTATCAGCTACACCTTCCAATTATCAACTATCTGCTCTTGGGGAGTTAATGTATCAGGTACATGATTTGATTCATGTCTTTGTTATTGTTCTAGAGCAGATTCTTTTATGAATTGGCCTTTGCAGAATTTTCTCTCAAACTCTTTAAAGGTTTTCTGACCAAGTGCTTCTCATACTGCAGTGCCATTTCAGCTACAGTGCTTGTGGTCTTGCGTCAAATGGGACAGATAGGCTGGTCAACTTGGTACAAGAAATGCAACACTCAAAATCATCAGAATCTGAAGGTGGGACTTTATTTGGGGCAAAGATAACAGGTGGAGGTTCCGGTGGAACTGTTTGTGTTATCGGTAGGAACTGTTTAAGAAGCAATGAACAACTTGTTGAGGTAGATACAAGTTTGTGTTTGTGTAGTTATGCCATTCATGTCTTTTCTGTTTTAGTAGCAAGATCTTCTAACTGTCGCGTTTCTATCTGCAGATTCAGCAAAGATACAAAACTGCCACTGGATTCTCGCCATATGTGTTTGAAGGTTCTTCGCCTGGAGCTGCAAAATTTGGTCATCTCCAAATACGCCTTCTAAAGAGTAGACAGATTTGAAGGCAAAGTGTAGGAGTTCTAGCACTAGAAACGTTTGCCCAACACAAAGCATTGAGCTCAATGTATCAACGATTTTTCATTTTTCTGAACAATATTTGCTTAGACATTGGTCATAAAGTATGTTTATGCAACAACTCAATCTTACAATTTGATTAAGCTATGGCTTTTTGCCTCTTAACTAGTTTCTCTTTAAGAATAACATAAGAAAGAGCCAAAGTATAAAATGAAGTGAAACTAAAGTCTCAGCTCAGCTACTGAAATTTACTTTTGAGATTTTCCATTAAAGGATTGAAGGAAAACCAGAGAACATTCTGAACAACTATACACTCCAACACTACATACATATTTCAAGGGCTTTAATTTTACATTGACAATACTCTAAGAAACTTTTCGTGCAAAGGAAACAAGAAATTTTAAATACTCTTGTAGCATGCATCTTGTGCTTCTATGGTTACCTAAGCTTGACCAGTTCTTCCCCCTTGTAACACGAGCTACCATACTTGGACCGGTGAGGTGATGAAGCACACCCACTTCCCGCTTTGTTCCAGTCAGATATTAGAGACAGCTCTTTTCAACCAAGGAAGAGCTGATTTACGTGTTCTATCGTGTATAAAGGGAAGAATAACCAACCGTGGGAGGTTTCTAAGAATGGAACTTTAGCCAGTTAAATTTACACATTTCCTCCGTCTGAACTACTACAAGCTTGATTTTGGACATTATTCCCAAAATCTCCAGCCAAGCTCATTTGTTGGACCTCTTGTGGAGAAAGAATCTTGATGCAGCGGACACAGTTCACGAATTCCCTGAAGTGTCATATGATCAGTACACCACAAGTATGTACAAGTACAAGGAAATGGGAAGGATTGTAAAAGCAGCTTAGGCCACTTTTATCAAGTGTCCATGGGATGCATGCATTATGGGATAGGTTGTATGGTTATAAGGTGGTTCACTTTGAAGCTGTGGCTTTCAAGAAATCTTAACCATCAGGAAGGGCATATGCTGTTTGCTTGTATAGAAAATGCAAATACTGAAAATTAGATAGAAGCAAAGTTCAAGAACTTACTCCCAAGGATCATCGCCAACAAGCAGAACGTCATTCTCATGATCCACATATACAAGCTTCCATCCTATTCTTTGTCTATCCTCCAGTTGTCCCTCTATACCAAATCTACGAGCTAAATCTTGTTTAAGCTCTTCATAGCCCGAGTAACGTGCGATGTCGATTGATCTTCCAACAGCACCACGCTTGTGTACCTTTGAGAGCATAGAGGCAAAAAAGTTGGTACTCTTTAACTCGAAACCATGTGAGGTAGGAAATAGATTTGTCAAGTTAACTGTTAACCTACCTTGGTAAACGTCCGCATTCGAGGCATTTGAGATGGTGGGGCCCAGGCACCTCTATTCATGAAGCTGCCTTCATTTATGGTAGAATCAATTGAATTGAAGGCCATATCAGGAACTCCAAATGATTGGGAGACCATTGAGGATGATAGTTCAGGCTGTGCATCCTTGGGATTCTCATAGCTGGAAAGGATGCCTCCACCTGATGAGATATTATTTGATACATCTTTCCTTGACCCCACCAAGCTATTTGTGATCAAAGAATCAGGCATCATGGATATTCCTAACTGATTGTCCATGTTTGCTCCAAAAGCAACACTATTTCTGGGGTCACCCTGAACTTCTCCATCTTGATTATCTCTAAATACGACTGCTTGAGAACTGAAAGACATCGGGTTAGTCGTCTGTTGCAATTGGACATCATTTTGAGAAAAGTAGACAGAGGTTGCTGAAGATGAACTATCTAAATAATCCATCTGGGGAACTGCAGTATTAAGGTATGTTTGAGGAGTCGAAAACCCATGGTTCTGGCTCTTGGAGATGTTCAATGAGGGCTTCACATCAGGTTTTTGCTGCAAATCTTTAACTAGATTTCTATTAGGGGACATAGCTTCTAATCCACTGGAACTCAAAAGGGGTAGAGAAGACTGGGTTGTTTCATCCGCTGCAGCTGTGCCTCGATGGATCCTACCATTCATAATTGGCTGAACTACATTTTGACAGTTGTTGGTGGATGGTGAGGTGGAACATGATGGGATATCATCCGTAACCACCGACTGGCCTCCACCTACAGCTCCTGTTAAGAAGCTACTGCAGTTTGCGGAAAGCTGATTATTTGTCGGTGGTAGAATCTGGCCAACTTGTCCAGGTATTTCTGGTAGAATTCCTGGTTGCTGCTGTTGCTTCATATGCTGATTTGGCTGGGCAAAACGAAGATTAGACTGGCTATTATTTATCGTCATTTGCTGCTGGGCAACTTGTGGCTGGGAAAGAGATGTGGAGGTGGACGTGGTTTGAGACATATCTAGCATTTGGCTTGTTGCAAGTGACCTAGAAAAGTTCTGTGATACATCTAAGTGCTTCTGCTGATCTTGGATTGGCATAAGCTGGGATGGTTGTTGCAGTAAAGATTGTTGAGCTAGAAGTGACTGCTGCTGCAGCTTCTGCAAAAGCTGCATCTGTAATTGGTTATCAGAGAAATGCAGCTGTTGGTTAAGTGGATCACTCGGCTGGGGTGGCATGAAACTTTGCTGCTGAGTCTGATTCATAATCTGTTGCTGCTGCGGCAGGTTCTGAGGAAGATTCCTCTGCAGCTGATTTTGAAATGATTGTTGTTGCTGTAGGACATTCTGAGATTGCACAAGACTTTGCGCTTGCAAAAGCTGGGCCTGAACATGGTTTGTAGGCACTGATTGGTTAATTAGGTTCTGTCTTGGTTGCTGACTGATATCCGACAGCTGTTGCTGCGACTGCATAATGGAGCCTGCTGGACTCAATGTGGTAGTTGGTAACTTCTGAAGCTGGTCGAGCTGCTGAACTTGGGTTGGCCTTTGGGAACCAAACTGCAAAGTGTTCTGCTGAGGAAGCTGAGGTGCTGGTAGACCTAACTGACGTGAGAGGTCTGCTCCACCTCCTACATTCTGTAGCACAGAACCAGACAAAGAATGCAGGTAGTTTGGCTGCATTGAGTTAGCCAGAGAAGGATTCTGTTGCATGTTCATCCATTGGACTAAGCTCAGGCCTGGAAGACTTTGCGGATCCTTCATGCCAAAGTCATCACCGAGCCATGGCATTGTCCTCTTAAACAGACCATCCAGATCAGAACAATCATCATCTGCAAGAAGTGACACATTCTACAGATCAGAAATCTAGGAATATAGTTTATAGTTGAAAGATTTTTGGAGGTGAAAGTAATATTCATAACAAGATAATATTTCATTTTCCCCGAGATATTGCTCGCCTTTTCAAATAAGGTTCAGCGATATTGTTCGATATCATAAGCTATTCAAGTAAACAAGAAAGGAAAGCTTGAAGATCAAAGATAGAAGAGGAAAGGACAAAAAGGCATATATGTGTCCTAAATCCTATTGGACACTTATTCAAAGTCCTCTTTTCAATTATTTTCCTTCTGTTTTCCATAAGAAAGACATGCACTAATTACCAGTTTAACGTCATGGTCAGTGGAGTAAATCGTAAAATCAAATTTATCCAACTATCTCTCAGAAAAAGAAAAAAAAAAAAAAAGCAGACATAAAGGCATATTCTGATTGCAATTTGCTCACTACCTGGCATTCCAGGTAGCCTTGGCCGCTTTGACCTAAAGAATGGCGGAGTGGGACAAATGAAAAACGGTGCTGTTACTGGTTCAATCTCCCAAATTGAGACTCGGTTACGCCTCTCCCCAGCAGTTGACTCATCCCAACCAACCTAATCACAGTTCACAAGTTTGAAGGTGTCAATACATCCTGTAGTTAATTAAAGATAGAATACAAGTTATAGATAACTTTAGTTTATATACCTGCAAGTTGCGCCACTGTGAGTTCTTCCACCTCACTGGATCAAGATCACTGATGCCAGTAATTGTGCCCATATACCTTCTAGTTCCTGATTCTTCTGTCTCAAACATCATGCGGAATCGCATGCCAAGTGATACTTGACTGCTATAAGTTGCCTTGTAATACTTGGCTAAAGGGATTACAAATTCTGAAGGACTTGCCCTGTTCATAATAGAGGTTTAAGAATTTTAATTATCATGACATAAAAATCATCAGAATGATTGATAAGTTGTAAAGGGAAATGCATAGGCCGCCTAATAAGAAAGTAAATGCATTGACCTTGGGTTATAAAACACAGTGAACGGGCTGTTGTTTGCAGCTGCATGGGCAGCCGCTGCTAGGATACCAATATGCATGCTGTCACTTGACAACACCGATGATGATAAGTTGGTTGGCTGTCTGTTTGCCCGCCTAATTCCAAGTAGAAGCTGCTGTTTTTCATCCCTGTCGACATAAATTACAGAGCGTCACGGATGACCAAAACATATGAACGATCGAAGATGAGAATCTAACAGGTGAATTGCTTCTTTCGAAGCCTCAGAAGTCAGATCCCTTCATTGATCTTACTTATTACTCTATTTTAGTCATCAGTTTATACTTACAATTATCACAACAACAATAAAAAGAGATACAACATTCAAGGTGGCATGTTGTTGCCAGTATCATTACCTAATAAACAAAACTGAGTCACCAGCAAAGAGCCTCTTCCCACTGACAAAGAGGCTCCAACCTGTCGTAAGCAAATGGCGTTTGGGTTGCCCTGGATCACCAGAGATAGGTAAATCATAGGAAACAAGCCAAATTTTATCTAGCCTTGCTTGGCCAAGTAAATCCATATATAGCAGCTAAACAAATGTACCGCGATAAATATGGCGGAAGGTCCACAAGTTATCATGCAAGTCTCTAGCCACAAGTTCTTGAGCAGGTGGTTGCATTGAGTAATCCTGAGAATGAACAAGCACGCCTGTCACACAAAAGATAGAGAAACAACCAAAATGTATCAAATGAGAAACTTTAATACACTCTTACCAGAGGCGGGAATATTTTTTCTGCAGAACGTCGAGGGACAGAAAAACCCCCATGTGTGCTTGTATCACTGGCAGTCAAGGTCTTGCAAAAAAATTCTGTTTGTGGTTTATTTGCTTTCATAGACAAATCTGATCTCAACAATGCCTCCTTGTCAAACTGCAAATGACCAAAGGTTCACTAAATGAGTTTAAATTCCATCTTAATATGCTATAATTGAGATCCTCCACGGACGGAGGACCACCTCACACTCCCCCCCACCCCCTTCCTCTTTTTCCGAATAAAGAAAAAAAGTCAAGAATAGGGAAAATCGCCTTTTAATGTAGATACAGCGAAGAAGAAACATACTGAAGGAACTGGCTGCAGTGTCATTTGTGCATAAACTTCATCTGTTTCTGGATCCGCCTAATGACAAAAAATACAATCATCATTGTTGAATAGCAGAGGCTTCAAAAAACTAGTTAATATTAAGGAAACTGAAGTTCGAATGTACGTACATGCAGGGTAACATTGTGAAGGAGACAAACTAACTTTGATGGAAGGTTTGGATAGTTTGGTATTTGGGCATCTACGTCTTTCTTCATAGATGCCGCAACCTGAAAAAATTCATGTGCAAGAGAAAAACAAATTAGACCCTTGAATATATAACTCTGCGTACACGACTAATCTTTACCAGACAACCATTCTAGATACAACACTATCTAGCTATATGACATACATTTCAGTTGCAACACAGACAAATTCTTGAAAGTAATCAAAATTTGACTAAAAAGAAAAGGCAAAAGATTCAGAATTTTCCTACTTACCAAAAAATATTCAAGTTTTATTTAACAAAATCATCACTGAAGTACATTCCTACTAACTTCTCATTTCCTTCTTATTATCTTCCTAGTTTCCTTCCTTTTTTCCGCCTCGACATTTTTTTTAAAATTATCAACGGTGTTCACGTCAACCTGCATGCATCTCACGTATTCAACAAAGTACATGTTACCTTCCATCAGATATTGAGTAACTCTGTCCACCAAGTCATAAACAAGCCGGAAGAAATCAACTAACTTTTTTTTGTCTTTACTAGAATTTAAACTTCAATCTTCATGATTTTCATCCCACTTTATTAGCCGCCACTCTTTGTGGTGCATTTTCTTTCTCATCATTAAGGTTTGCTAAAGAAATTCTAGTAATTCTTTTCAATCTTTATTTGTGTCTGAGGAAGGTGTACACAGACTCTACCCTTAGAAAGGTTGTTTTCGATTCAAGAAAAAACATATCAAAGCAGATCGAAAAAAGCAATCATGATAAGATGAACCCTTTGTTAACTTTAGCCAAACCATAAAGTTTAAATTATTTTTTTCCTCTTAAACAACCCCCACTACCTTAGTTGTTTGGCAACATCATAGTCAAAGATGCTAAAAGATGATGTTTCCTATCTTTTTATCTTTGTTCTTTTTCTAAAACCGTGTGGTAAATACATATTGTATGCACGTGCACATGTAAGCATATACATAAACCAACAAAACAAATAACAAATTCTCCAATAAAATACAACTATAGATACTGACACAAATTGCATGTTACACCAAAGATAATAGTACCATAATAGATCAACAAAAAAATCCAAAAATTAAATAAATTACTCTTACTAGAACATGGACATAAAAATAAATACATTTCTACTATCAAAATCAACTAGTAACACCAAAAGTAGTGAATGTTAATGATGTGCACCATATCGGCTCACGTTAGCAAATAGCCCCATATAAAAAAATTATAAAAAAAATTGTTCTCTTATTTTTGCCGACACATTATTATATGAAATTTAAATTTCAATATTATAATTTTCACCAGCTTTATTAATCGCGAACGAATAAAATTAACCTGTTCACTGTGGCCTTGTGGAAAATAAACAACGTGGGTCCCAGCCGCCGGTAAGTTCACCAGAGGACCGGCGCAGGCCTGCCATAGCTCTGGATTTATGCTTTTCTTCTCCACTGCAAAAACAAATTTAAAAAATTAAAATTTTTTATTGGTAATATAAATTGAAAAAGTATGAGATTTTTTTTTTCTCACTTTTTTTAGGAAAAAAAAAACTTGTTTTGTTTATTACTTTTTATTCTCATATTGCGTTTTTGAAAGTAAATTTGACTAATCATTTAAAGTTAAATTAAATTAATATTCAAAACTATATTAAAAGTATTATAAATGGCAAAAAAAAAAATACATCTATTTTTTTATTTTAAAAAAAAAGGAAAAAAATCACAACTTTAACAAATGTGCAAGTGTTTCCATTTTGCTTTCCATTGAAAAGAAAAAATATTTTCCAGGAAAATTTCATTTGTAAAGAAAAAAAATATGCTCTTTTTGAAGAAATAGACAAAACAAAAAGTTGAGAAAGAGAAGTTGATTTGTTCGATGATTCAACGATTGTTACAATGCATCGAGAAAGTATATACGTACGAAAAAATAATAATATTTATATATATATATATATGTATAGAGGCAAAGATAGTGACAGACCTTCAGCAGGATTCCCGTTAACAGTATGCTGCTGAACTCCGGCAGTATTCGCCGGTGTTTTCATTTTTATATCTTCTTTCCGGTCAACAAAAATAAAATTGAACTTCAGATATTTTCACCGGAGATTCATTTTTTTTTCCTTTATATTAGATCTGACGGGAAGAAGATTGTCCGTTTTCCGGCGACCGGAAAACGAGAATAAAAAAGGCGAGGGAGACAAAGGAAGGTTTGTTAAAAAGAGGTGTGTGTAAAGAATTGGAGAGACCAAATGCTGCAATTTAGCTTTAAATTGGCCCCTTTTTTACCAGACACACAGCACACAGCACATAACACTATCTTTCTCTCTCTAATTTGCTGTTTTTTCTCTTTAGAAATGGCTTTTGCCCTTTTCTCTCTCTGTGTATTCTTTTCTTTGTGTGGATAAATAATATAATAGTTATATTTATATGTGTATGTATAGGTTTTTCTTTTTTTATATATTCTTTTGTGTTTCTTGGCTATGGCCTAGCAAAGTTGACCATTGAGGTGAAACTTGACAAAAGGATGTTTAATAATAATCATATTCATCTTGTTTATACTATTTGATCAAATATAATGATCACTTTTTCTTTTTTTCTTTTTTTTTAGTAATGTTTGACATTTCTGTTGGAGTTTGATTAATTTTAATTTGTATCACGTAAGGCTCTATTCGGGAGAGTATTTTTTATCAATTTTTTTTTTATATTCACGACTTGAATCCGAAATATCTGATTAAGGGAAGAGGAGAAATTGCATCCACGGCATCTTATCTTTTGGTGGTTCTTCCATTTTTTTTCCCAGTTAGCTCTCTTTAATGTGCAAGCGTACCGTTCATAAAAAAAAAATTACAAGCGTTTGGTCATAGATTTTTAATTATATTTTGGAAATTTAGTTTCTAAAATTTGTTTGGTCATAAAGTTTGATCAAATTTTAAAATTTTGTTCTTCAAATATTAAGTTTCTAAAATTTAGTTTAATTTTTGGGAGAAATTTTACTTTAGACTTATAAAATTTTAAAAAGTTTTCAAGTAAAAAACATACCCAAACATAAGTTCATGCTTCAAAAATTCAGTGGGCGTTTGACTATGTTTAATTATGAAATTGATAAAGGAAATTATTTTCAAATGAAAAATAATATTTAAAAATCGGAGTTGTGTATAGCTATAATTATAGATTGAAGTTATTTTTGACTTTTGTGAGTAATTAAAATGAAAAATGAAGATTTTGTTTTTCTTTTTCAAATTCTTGAAAATTTTTATATTCAATTTCAAGTTGAATTTCAAAACTTTATGATCAAACGTATTTCGAAATTCAACTTTAAAAAAAAAAGTGATTTTTTTTCAATGACCAAACAACTCCAATTACAAATTTTATAACCAAATGAAAGCTCAGTCTTCTTTCTATCTCCAGATGAAGAGATTCCTCTTGATCCATTGAGCCTTTATAACTTTTTCCAACTTTTTCCTTTAATTTAATAGTTCTAAAAAAATATCCTATCATTGTATAAGTTCTAGTGTCCTACACATAATTTTTCATGTAAACTTAATACTCCACTAAGGTCTTAAAGTCCAGTCCGGTGATGAATCTTCTTCCACTCTCCAACTTCTAAGGAGTCGTAGAGCAATGTTCATCCTTTATGATTATAAAGAAGGAATGGATAGAGAGGAAGGCTCCAGGGTTTCTTTTTCGCGCGGTTCGGGGGCACTTGAGTCAGCCGCCGGCACCCGACAGCGTCTTGACCCCGATTCTATTTTTGGGTCAATTCCCCCTTCGTACTACCAAAAAATGGATCAGGGAATGATAAAGCCTTTGGAAGAATGAATTTATTCAGATCATAGAGGTCGGGCTTCAGTCGAAGAACCTTCTCCCTCCCTTCCACCGATGAAACTACTCTTGCAAAGTCATTCGTATAATCTTCCTTCCACTCGAATAGATTATATGAAAGCAAAGCCAAGAGGCGATAGTGGCATCGGTCTTCCCATCTGTCCCTAATTACTTGTCCATTTTTAAATTGACACACACCTATTAAGAAAATAATAATTGACATTGTAAGTTTACTATTTTACCCCTATTAATTATGAAGTAGATGAATTAAAAACTTAAGATTTTCAAGATGTTCTACCTTTTTTAAAGGAATTAATTGAGGGTATAATAGGTAAAAAAATTGTTCTTTCTTGATTTGTCAAAATAAACAACTAATTAGGGATAACTAAAAAAGGAAAAATGGACAAGTAATTAGGGACAGAACAAAGGAAGTATAGTTTAAAATGTTGTAAAACTTGATATATCCAATTTAATTGTATAAATAACTATAAAAATTATTTTGCAGGAGTGACGCATATAATTTAAAATTCATAAATAGTATTACCTTTTTCTAGTTTATATGGCACATTTTTTTTCTTCCTTTAAATTTTTATATAAAAACTTAAATTTTATTTTATTTACACTTAGTGATATGATATAAATTGCGCACTAAAAAGTAGTCTTAATAATTTATTATCTTATAATATATAAGAAATTGATTTGTTCTTGGCTGCAATAATTACTTTGTAACATTGGTCCTCAATTCTCACATTTAGCAACATATTAAATACATTGTTATCCTTTGATTAGCAATTCAGAATTCCGATAAAAATAAAATAACTAATATATAAATAATTAAATTCTATCAAATCAATTTCTATATTATTAATATATCTATAATTTTAATCAGTAATCAAACATCGATCAATTTTTACCCCGATAAAGATGGTGAAAAAGAGAAGAATAAAATTTGGGAAATACATGATCCTTTGAGATTGACCCTTCATGGACAATAGACCATCACTTTCACCATTATCTTTTTTAACCATCATTAATGTCGACAATGACTATTGAGAAGAACAAAATAAAAAGGTCAATAAAACTATTAATTAGAGAATGATATGTCATAATTCACTACTAGAGAGAAAAAAAATGTGGACTTCATTTCTTTAAATTTTCATTGAAATATTCTCCTTGACAATATTTCTTTAAAAAAATAAAATCACTTCATGCACTAGTTGTATTATGTTGTCGTTTGACCATAAATTTTGAAATTATATTTAAACATATATTTTATTTGAAATTTTGTAAGAAAAAAAATTCAAAAATCAGAAATCGGTTTGAGCAGCTTTTGAAAATTTGAAAATATTTAAAGATATTTTTTTTTAATCTGATAAAAAATCTATGATGAAATTAATATGTTTTAAATATATATTTGGTAATCTCTCACTTGCCAATTGCAACTTTATTGCTTTTGATTCTCTTATGTATGTTGACACTAGTTAAAACAAAGCACATGTTTTATTATTAACTTGTGATAATAAATTTATCAGTGTACAAACACTACTAGATTTATTTTTGGTGTTGCAACTTAGGATTAATAAATAATGATGGAAGAAATTTATGACTATAGTTTTATGTTATTTAATTCTCCCACTGAATATAATCTTAATAATTAGCTGGATTTATTTTTTTGCATAGTCTAACAAGATTGAGTAAATATTAATGCAATAATCGTAATGTACATCCATGTCATCACACTCAAACTAATTAAACTTTTGGTTGGCTATAGATTTTGATGTCAGAAACTTAAAAAGTTAAGTTCAAGTTTTGATTTTTAAAATTTAAAATTGTATTTAGAAAAACAATTAAAAGTTTTATGAGTGGAGATCTCAAAAATTGGCTCAAAAGATATTTGAAAATAAAATTGAAAAATATACTTCAAAATTATGGTCCAATGTTAGCTAAAAGTAATGCAATAAGCGTTTGACCATGTTTCATTGTGAAATTTGAAGAAAAATAATTATTGTTTTCAAATGAAAAATGATATTTGAAATTAAAGATATCTTTTTTTTTGTGTGAGTAATTTGGAGCAAAAAGGGTGAAAACTCCATTTATTATTTTTCAAATTCTTGAAACATTCTGAAATTCAACTTTAAGTTGAATTCAAGAATTTTTTTGGCCAAACATGATTTCAAAGTTCAACTTCGAAAAAAGTGAAAAAATGTTATGGTCAAATATCGTCATATAAAGTTTTGAATTCGAGTATCTATACTTATCTGAATTTATGATAGCATATTTGCCTTTTTTGTAAAAAGGGTAGTAACATTAGTTAATGTGGTCCTCTTCTTATCTTGATGCTAGTTTGGCTCTTGTAATGGAAAAATGGAAGTTAATGAAGAGTTACTATCTATGCTTAAACTTTGCATATACTACTTTCTCAAGACCTTTTTTTTTCCTTGGATTTGTCACTTTCAAGTATATTTTGATGAGGTAATTCTATTTGGCTAAGTTGTTCTTACATAAAAAGCAACAAAAGAAAACCAAAGTTTCTTTAAGTACATGAAATTACATCTAATTAGCATACCGAAAGGGGAATTTGAGTGACAATGAAATTACATCCCATTCTACTTGCGGCGACCTAAGTACCTATCATTATTATTATTATTATTTATATATTTACCTTTTCATTCCCTCTTCCACTATTCTATTATTATTGAATATTATGAGTCTTGTCTGCTGAAAAAAATATCAAAATTTGTCTTTTGGTGCCTTTTTTAAGATCTCAAGCATTGCAACAATCAATTATTATATTAAAGTAATACAATACTATTTCGATATCATTATATCAACCTATCAAATTCTTGAGCCAAAATTTATTATTCTAACTTTATATTATATTTGTTTCATTGAAATTTGCAATATTGTTGATATTCTTACTTCATAAGCTATAAATATGACGATCTTTTCAAAGGAATTATTAGAAAAAATCGATTATGAAATAATAATTAATAATTTGGCATCTTAAAAAAAACTAGAAAAATAGACTTTAAATAAAAAATATATATATTTAAAGTCTCTCCTTCTAGTTTTTTTTAGAATTTCTCTTTAAAGTTTGATTTTAGGCCTCCAATCTTATTGAGCCGGTCAAACTACTTGGGAGGTTTAATGACATGTTGCATCATCTTATTACTTCGTATGTTTACTTTTACTTGTCCACATTCAACTTTGTATACCTTTAAAGAATCATAAATGGAGTGTATATGTAACCATGATACTCATTTTAATTGACTTGAGAACTGATTTGGAATGAGTAGTTAATGCTAGGTAAATTTTTTTTTTTTTTTTTTTTTTTGTCTTTCTTGATATGTTAAAGTGGACAAATGAAAAAAATATTTTTAGTAGAGTGAACCAATCGAGAACCGACTATATAAATACAAATTTAAAATTTATATTCTTCTAACTTTATATTATATTTGTTTCATTGAAATTTGCAATATATATATATATATATATATATATATATATATATATATAGTCTTTTATTTAAAAATAATTTTTAGAATTTATCTTTGAAGTTTGGCTTTAGACCCCCAATTTTATTGACTTCGGAGGTTTAACGATAACTAAGCCCAATGAAAACATGTATCGTAGACTAAAAAGGGAAAGTTAAATATTCATGAAAGTTAAAATTAATTACCTCTTAGAAAGACCTATGAAAGGATACCATCTCCAAGGCTAGAATCTACCCTTGATGAATTTGTTAAAATAGGTACAAGAAATATCAAGAGAATGAGTGGAGTACCCTAATTAATACTGTGATAAGTTCATCTTTCTTCCTGTTTGAAGGTAGATGTACGTGGCCATTTGACCACACGGAAAAATGACAAATGTACCTCCGAACTATCGTAAATGGCATGTAGATACCCTTCGTTATACTTTTGGGGCATTGGTGCCCCTGTCGTCTAAAAATCTAGAACATATATGTTCTTCACTCTAACGGAAGACTAAATAGGGACACGTGGCGCAATCTTATCCGTCGATCCGATATTTAATAAATGTCGGATCGGTGGATAAGATTATGACACGTGTATATATGTTAGTATAAATGATATATATGCTCTAGTTTTTTGACGATAAAAATATCAATATTCCAAAAATATGACGGAAGATATCTACGTACCATCTACGATAGTTCGGAATATATTTATCATTTTTCCCTCGACCAAATGTAAAATAGAGCATGAGATAGAAGTTGATATGCAGTGCAGTTTTTTTGACAAATGACAAGTGTGAAAAGAATCTCCGCCGTCGATTTTAGTAGCAAGGCGTGCTTTTGCTTCTGCATCCATTCATTCCCATAAAGTTCCTTTGGTTCATGTTCATACTATTTATTTATTTATTTTTCTTTAAAAAGTCCTACTTTTAAGAGAATAAAATATTATTCCACTTTTTGGGGCTAAATAAAGTTATTTAAGGCATTTTAAACATGCACTACGACCATGAGTCTTGATGCAATGATAAAATTATTTTATCTTTAATTAAAAGTTTTGAATTTAAGCAAAGACAGAGTTAGGTGGAATTTCATGGGTTCCGATGAATTCACTAGTTTTTTCGTATTATATTTATATTAAAAAGTTAAATAAATATATATGTATATTAACTTGTGAATCCCCTAATAAAATTGATTGACAGTGATAAGAAGGGAAAGTGAAAATATTTTTCACACTAGTGTTGCGAGCTTGAACCCCACTATTCTTCCTAAAGGGTCCATGCTTTGTAATATTTTTCTATTTCGTCTTAAAATTTTGAACCCCCAATCTTCTGATCACGATTTAATTATTTAATTGGAAGACATAAAAAAACAAAACAAGCACTACAAATATTATTTTTAAAAAAAAAACTTACAAATAAATCTTTCAATATTATCTAGGACGAATAATAACACTTCTCATCCCTTCTTAGATAAACTTTTGATTTTGGTTTAGGCGACTCACCATATAAAATTTAGAGAGAAGAGTCAAAATGTTCTTGAATTATGTAGATTTGAATAAAATATCTTTTATTAATAATTTTAAAATATTTTTATTGTTAATATTTTAATCTAAATATATCCTTATTATTACTTCGGAGAAAAAATACCCCATATTTCTAATAAACATATTTCTTTTTTTTTTTTTCTAAAAAAATGCATACTTTTTAAAGAAACTTATTTTCTTTTAAAAACCCTCTAGCTAATACTATAGAAGTGGAAAGTAATCATTATTCCTTTTATCAATTAAAATAGAATTATCACATTTACTTTTTAAATTGAAAACATAGGTCATTTATATACGATTATAATAATTTCATCATCAATTTTCATTAGATAATAATTTTAAATAATAACTAAAAAATGTTTTGATTTCTTAATCATTTTTTAATTGGAATAGGATAAACATTTGTTAATATATTCCCTGATTTTAAAGTTAATAAGAAAAAAGTGTCAACAATAACTCCGTCGACAATATTTTATGATTTGAAGCAATGTAATAAATTTTCATATTTTATACTATTATGATTTGTATCTTAACTCTAAAATCAATAATTATATTACCAAATGTTTATCCTTCTTCAATTAGAAAAATATTGAGAAATAAAAATATATCCTATTTTATTCGAAAAAAGAATTTTATCGTCATCTAAATAAAAAATTAATGATGAATTACGGTGATCTTATATATATGAAAATTAATGAGTAACAATATTTTAATTGGAAAAAGAACGTGTTTATAAAGAAAAAAAAGCAAAGATATTTTTGGACCAAAATATTAACGATAGGGGTATTTTTTAATCAAACTATTAATCGAGGGCATTTTGTTCAATTTTCGCATAATTTAAGAACATTTTTTATCCTTTTCCGTAAAATTTATAGACACAAAAAAATTAAATTAATATATTATAATAATTAGATTCACAATTACTTATTTTTATATATTTAATAAATATTTTCATATAAATATATGATTTGAGCGAAATTGTTGGATTTACATAAACCATAAGCCTAAGACTACATATTAATTCAAATCTTTAAGAAAAAAGAAACATATGACTCGATCGGTTATATATAAATTTTTCAATCATAAATTTAAATTAATTAGATTAGTAGCTCCTAATAAAGAACTCCAATACAATAACTTACTAATGCAAAATGTTATATGATATTATTGTTTGTTGCAGAATACAATAATAGTAAGATCTACGTATATTTTATCATTTTAGATATTGAGTATGTTATTATTATTATTATCATCGAGTCCACTTTTGATTAAAAGACAAAGCATACTTTTAAATATCTCATCATTAAAAAGATATTTATTATTATAAATATAAATAAATGACCAAAAAAAAAATCTTCATGTTTTTTTTCTCAATTAGTATTATAGGATTAGTATTTTTTTTATTTAATTATAGAGTTGGTGAGGCGTGTTTTTTTTTAGCAGCAGAAAATCCGGCAGGTTTAAGGGAGTTGCAATGACGCATTAAGGCATCTTTTTTATTATTTTATTAACTGCTGTCACCATTCCATTAATATTTAAATAATATGTTTAATTTATTTAATTAATTAATTAATTAGGTAGCGCAATAATTATTAAACGAAAACTTACAAGTTTTTTACATGGGCATGTATAGGAAAGACAAGATTCGGAATGAAGATATTCCTTCTGTCTTTTTTTATTTGTCCGATTTTGATTACTTGTTATTTTTGATAAATCAAGAAAATATAATATTCTTTTACCTATTATATCCTTAATTTATTTAGAGAGTTAATTTTTTTGAAAAAGATAGAACCTCTTTAAGTAAATTGATTTTGAAATTCTATCAATTAATAGGGATAAATTGGTAAATTAACTATGTCAATTATTATCTTCTTAATAGGTGTGCCAAATAAAAAATGGGAAAAATGGCATGATATACCCCTTAACTTTGTCATTTAGAGCTGATATACCCTCGTTATGAAAGTGACTCATATATACCCTTACCGTTACAAAATGAGCTCACATATACCCTTCATCTAAGGGAAGTGAAAAAATAGTTTTTTTTTTACTTTAAATTTTTTTTAAAATCATGTTGGGGAATATGTGAGCCATTAGTATAACAATAGGGATATATATGAGTCACTTTGGGTATATCAGCTCTAAATGACAAAGTTGAGGGTATATCAAACCCTTCGCACAAGCAAATAGGACAGAGGGAATATATAAGATAAGGTGAAGGTTATAATCCTAAACCTGTATTCAATAAAATATGATCAGTAAGCATTGTTAAAAAATAATACTTAGTAAAACAAGATGAAAGAAGGAAAAAATTGAGCCCATTAAATTTTGGTATGTCTTTAAAATAATTATTCCCCACAAGTACTCGAGGTTATGGGATATATCCTCTCAGGATATAACGATTTACTTCAATGAAATAGTGGTACCTCAAATTAAGTGAAACTTCGAACTCATTCAATGACTAAAATCACACTTGAATTTTTAAGAAGAAGAAGAGTAGAAAACTTAAAAAAATTGTACTCAATATCTGAGGAAGAATTAGATATTTATAGCCAACAAGAACTGCTTCATAAAAGAAGCAAATGTTCAGAAAAGTTGCATTGATTCGCAAGCGGCGGGGCAACTGCGGTCCACATATGGCCAAGTACGGTATGCACATGAATAGCCCCGAAAAAAGGAAGCGACTTTTTCCGGAAGAGCAGAGGGGACAGTCTTTGGCCCAGGTAAAATAAAACCAGGCCTAAAGTTGGAAGTTACACTGTTTGAGTTGTCGAGACTGAGATAATTTGACTATGTGAAGAGGAGATGCGCAGATGCCCCGGTAAGGAGGTTTGAGAGGTTGACATTGGTAGGTTTAAAAAGAGGTAGAGGTCGATCAAAGAAATATTGAGGCGAGGTAATTGGCATGACATGGTACACCTTTAGCTTACCGAGGACATGATTTTAGATAGGGGATTTTGGAGGTCACAGATTATGATAGAAGATTAGTATGTAGTCAAGTGTTGTCTCAGTGCATTCCACTATCATTAGCACTAATCTCGTAGTTTCTTGTCTTTCAAATTCTATTAATACATGTTGTTCTTTACTTTGGTTATCACATTATTTTGATATTGTTATTGTACCTTTTTTCGAGTGTCATATAATGATTTCGTTACTATTTGTTATGTTTGCTTTTCATTTGTATGTTATTTTTAACATTATTATTATGAACTACTTGAACCGAGGATCTATCGAAGATAATCTTCTTATTTTCACAAAATAAACATAAAATCCGTGTACATTCTAACTTCTCCGTAAACTTCACCTAGTGAAATATACTATGGGTACTAGGTGTATTATTGTTTCTTTTTGTTTTCCCACCCAGTGTCCGGAGCCCACATTGGAGGCCCGACTAAATCCGGATCGCGCACTACATGGCCCATTCGGGGGTGACGCTCCCAACATGATTCTCTCCATACCCAAAACTGGAACCCAAAACCTCTGATTAATTAAGTGTGAAACACTGCCGCCACTTTCCAACAAACACCTCAAAATTGACTAGTGCAATGAGGCATTTGTAGTGCACACATTACATAAGAATTAGTTGAGATTGTTAGGCCAAACTTTTTGGGAAGCAAGAAATTCTTTCCTTTACACGCACAAACAATCCATCTTTAATATTTTCTTGAAATGATATATTTAAATCTATCACACAAGAATAAAGTAATTATAGTAATTGTGCAGTATTATAACATTGATTTAGCTATTGTGTGTACAATTAAAAGTGATAATTTTCACCATTTCATTAATCCATTCATTCAAGAATGAAATATTTCATAATTAAAAATTATTTAATTTTAAATTTCGATTTCACTCGTAATGGAAAGTTTTTCTATGTTATACATATACATATTATGATATACAGAAAATCACGTCACATAAATTAAAATAAAATAAAATTAGACTACATGAGAATATAGAAGAGTTGTACACGAAGCTAGCGCTTTGATTATGAGTTCCACAAAATTCAATAACCTTAAATTTATATTAAGAATAGGAGAGTTTTTCAGGTTCAAGTGAACTTATGCTCCCCTTCCTAGATCATATATAATAATATTGCATTTTTTTATAAATATATTTAAATATAGATGAGTGAATTCACGCTCGAAGTATTAAATAATGTAATGATGATCACATGCACTTCTCTAAGTGAGGTTAAAATTTAAATCTTATATCTATTTTGTTTTTTTTTTCTTTCTAAAATTAGATAACACATCTCTAAGGAGTTATTGATAACACTTTACATTTTAATTAAAATAAATTTCCTTTTTTTTTTTAATCTTTCAAAATTTTCAAATGTATCACATTAGGAAATTTCTATTTTTCTTTTCAATTTATCAAAGTGTAAAATTTGAATATAATTAAAACTAATAATAATGAATAATATGACGTACACTCAATATACTGATCTCATATATATATATATATATATAAAATTTAGAACTCAATAATTTAAAAACGATTAGTTATCGGAAAAGGGGTGAACAGTTTTAGAGCGTTATCATAAATGTCATAGTCTAGTGTTGTGCATCGTCCATGTATATACTCTTTTCATGTTTGTGGAATGTGAATCTTTAAAAGTAATAAACAAACAAACCAAAAAGCTATATTCCCTAAATATTTCCTTTTAGTTTGTCCTACTTATTTACGTAGATGTTTGAATATGTGATATGAAATCGCGATATGAAATTATGAATTAAAATTAACGTTTGAATATGTAATTGAAATCACAATATGAAATCATGAGTTGGCATGATCAAACTTCAACTTAAGTTTTCTTTGATAATTAAGTCATTTACCATTAAAAGTATTTTCCAAGTTAATTAGCTAAGCCACTATTTTATAAGAAAAATATTTTTTCAAAAACATTTTTGACAATTTTTTTTATTCTAAATAGACAAGATTTTTAAAGCTGATCAAATGGGCTAATAAGTAATCTCGCAATCTTAAGAAATTAATTAGCTTTCATTGAATACCATCTAGATGAAGTTGAATAAATATAATCTAACACATTTTTTAATTAAAGCTTTCGAATTTGATCTTAGAATAATTTTCTAGTAGCATTTTTTTCTCCATTAATAGATAGGCCTTTCATACCATGTGAATTAAAATTAATTAGGATAATAAATATTTTTTATCTTAATTTATGTAGAATAATTTAAATTTCGAGAGTCAAATTTCATTTTATTAATCTTGAATTAGAACATAAAATTTATATATTTGAAAATTATGTTAAAAATACTAAAAATACAATAATGAAAAATTTAAAATATTTAAAATACATATATAAAATTATTATAAAAAAATAGTACATTTGACTCTAAAACTTTAAAAAGAGAAAAGAGTCTGATATACCCATTAACTTTGTCATTTTAAGTTGATAGATCCTTCGTTACGAAAGTGACTTATATATACCCTTACCGTTGTATAAATGACTCACATATACCCTTACCGTTACAAAAGGAGCTCATATATTTTAATTTTTTTCATACAAAAAATATTTTTTGACTTCTTTGATTATCATTATTCGAGTTTCTTATTTTTCTTCTTTCATTCTTTAGTGTAAAGAAAAAAATTTAAAACTAATCTTTTGATGCTATATTATAATTTAGTTTTTTTATTTGTAAAAATAAAATAAAATAATGAGGCATCTATAATAAATTTTACAAGAATATTTGTGAAACATAAATAAATTTGACCATCAAAATAATAAACTTAAATTAGTTGTTGAAACAAAAATGTCAAAAAAATACGTGTGAGGAGGATCAAATATATCCCATATGGATTATATTTTTTTCAAAAAAATAATTAAAAAAATAAATTAAAATTAATCTGTTCACTTCCGTCAGAGGAAAAGGATATATGTGAGTCATTTGCCTAACAATAGAGGTATATATGAGCCACTTTCATAACGATAATATATCAACTCTAAATGACAAATTTAATAAATATATCAAACCCTTTTCCCATTTAAAAATTATCACATAAATTAGAACGAAAAAGACAAATGTAGTAAATTATGATAGTTGAGGAAACAGTACGATTATTTGAACGGTTGTAGATAGCTTTAGGAGCACGCAGTGCAATTGTTATATTTATTTTATTTATTTTAGTTTGCATGAAGATTTGGATCTCTTATACGTCACACTTTTGGCATTTTCTCTTCTTCTTTTTATATCTCTATTCTTCTATTCTTTAGTTTTTTTTTTCTTTCATAACCATGTCATTAAAACTTGTAGGATTTAGGATAGTTCAAATCGAACCGAAATTAATAATCTGAATTGAAAAGAAATATTGGTTAATTGATAATGGGTTATTGATTTAGTGGTTTTGGTTTTTTCAATTATTGAATTATTGATTCTTAACGGTTTGAATTTTTTTCTAATTAATGGGTTGACCGCTAATCCGATAATCCAATAGTAAATTAAATAGTTATATTTATTTTATACCATTTGATTTATAAAGTCCTTGACTTAGTGTCAAGGAATTTCGGTTATTCTTTTGAGCAAAGATGCAATCACGCAACTCATGTGCATGGTTTATTTAGTTTGTCATCTTGTCTCTAAATGATTTTTTTATGTCAAATTTTAATGGTTAAATCGATAATAAAGATCAATAAATAACCTATAAACCAATATATTAACGGTTCTATAACAATTTTTTCATGGGTCAAGCACATGAAAATTCTTTTTAATATGGGTGGCGGTGAGATTCGATCTCAGGACCTCTACCTGTTCTGATACTATGTTGAAGTGTGTGACCATCTCATCTAAAAGCTTAAGATGTTAGAGAGAGCACACTTTTATTATTTAATTATATTCTCAACCGTTCAACATATATACATTACTCTTATTGCAATCAAATGATATAAATGATTACAAGAATATAATTAAAAAAATCTTAGAGTTTTTTGAAGAATATTACTTTATATAATCCATCGTTGGACTAAGTAGTTTATATCATCTAAAAGCTACCATTTATTCGGTGGAAATTGAATTGGAAGTTGGTTTGCGAGTGAGAAGGTGGCTATAAGGGGAGGATCTAGAAGTTCGATTATGAGTTTAGACGAATTCAATAATTTTTATTTAAATGGTATATTTCTGTTTAAGAATTATTAAATATATACAAATATTATATTTATAATTTAGATATATCACTTTAAATCGTCATTCTAAACAAATTTAGAATAATTTTTATTAAGTTGTATATTTTTGTTTAAAAATTATTATATATATACAAATATTATATTTAGAATTTAGATATATCACTTAAAATCGCCATTCTAAAATTTAGAATTCATATAATATATATATATATAGTCAAAAAAAATATTAAATAACTAAATAATATCATAAAAAATAATCGATATTTGTTTTAACTCACATAGATATATAATATGAAAATTACGAGAGATACGCGTTAAAACAAATTCTAGAAAAGACTTATCACCACACAAATATAAGACCACAAATTATAAAATTTTCAAAAATAAATATAGTTTGGATGCTAGCTATTTACCATTATTTAGTGTGTCAGACGACTGTATTCATATGCATTTTTGGGTTCATGTCTCAATGAATACAGTCCTCGTTGAGAGGCTTAATATGTGCTACATAATTTTTTAAATACACTTATACTATATTCGTCTGTAAATAACATTCACTCTAACTTATATCACTTGTATTCATTCGCTTTATTATATCAATTATTATTAACTTGTATCACTTGTATTCATTTATAACTACTATTCAATTATTACCAACCTATATATATTGTATTCGTTCACTTAATTTTGATATATAAACACATATATAGGGTGCATTGGTACATGAATACAATATGTTTTTGAACTCATGATTTGTAGTTCATGGTGCATTGATACATGAATACAATATGTTTTTGAAGTCATGATTCATGGTGCATTGATACATGGATACATAGTGTTTAATAGTTCATTTAATACATATGGTGTAATTGTGCATTGATACATGAATACAATGCATTATTGATACATGAATATAAGTATATTATTGAACTTATGAATACAACTTGATTGTTGATATAATCACGCTAAGCAATTTTCAGTTGTTCATTTTCAATTTTAATTTTTTCTTTAAAAAATCCACCTCAAATTTGCGCCAAAATCTATCAAATTTGATATTTGAACTCCTTGATATATATATATATATATAGTAAGGAATGTTGCTCAAAATTATTTATAATATTGCTTATAATGACATAGTTGCATGCACCTAAAATTCTCAATCTATATTGTGGTACGGCCAATAATAATAATAATATTAATAATAATAATAATAATAATATTAATAATAATAATAATAATAATAATAATATTAATATAATAATAATAATAATAATAATAATAATAATAATAATAATAATAATAATAATAATAATAACAACAATAATAATAATAACAATAATAATAACAACAATAATAATAATAACAATAATAACAATAATAATAACAACAACAACAATAACAATAATAATAATAATAATAATAATAATAATAATAATAATAATAATAATAATAATAATAATAATAATAAAACCGTTCGTACTCTCCTTAATAGCCTTCGATGTAGGACTCTAGGAGAATTCAGATGATATAAAGATACTTTTATGAGTCGGGTTATGGAACTACCCGAAAACAGATTGGAACATTGGAAAGCCAAATTTATAGATGGCCTCCCTTCTTTATTTGCAGAAAGGGTCAGAAAAACCCTTAGGGGACCTTATGGAGAGATCCCTTATGTCAACTTTACTTATGGAAAGTTAATAGGGGTTTGTACCCAAGAAGGATTGAATTTATGCAATGAGCTTAAATTATCTCGACAGCTTAAAATGGATAAGCTAAGAGAAAGCTTCCAATTAGGAGATTTTTGTACTCAATTTGGAGTACCAGGACCATCGACTTCTGATAGAAGGTCTAAACCTCATAGACGTTCAGATACTGATAAACCTTATAGGAAAAGAAGAGGTAGAAGGTATAAGCCAGAAGAACGAGAAGCTAAGAGAGCTTTTCGTAAATCAACTCGCTTTACCAAGAATAGATCCAAGCGAGATATTGCTGATATCAAGTGTTATAAGTGTGAACAGTACGGGCATATTGCCCCAAATTGCAAGCTTCAAAAGCTGAAGTCGTTACAACTAGAAAGCGACTTGCATGAAAAGATTTTTACCTTGTTATACACTTCTGGTTCAGAATCCGATTATAGCGAAGATGCCGATTCTAATGACGAAATTGA
>JAJONR010004341.1:0-57633 GCA_029582245.1 Solanum etuberosum
ATATATACGTATAATATTAAATAAGGATTATATAATTAAATGTGCACCCTAAAACATATAAGTTGAGTTGGTGTAGTGGTCCAACACCTGGTTGTTGCGCTCCTTAGCAACTCGCGTGTCCTAAGCTCAATTTTGAGTGTTGCATTTTCTTTTGCTTAATTTATATTTATATATACACTCGATTTTATATTTGTTGACAATATTTTTTGATGAAGTGTCGGTGCTTCGATTAACCCACATTCGCCTTTAGTAGTTCCCCTGTCGTCTTCTAATTCTGGATTCGCCTCTGATTGACAACCTTAAAAATATTCATCTATTTGATTAACTAAACTTAGATACACCCTGATATGCAACATAACATAACAATTGGTATGAAACTCTTGTAGGAGCATGAGATTTTTAATAAAAACGAGAGAAGTGTTGAAAGTACCCCTAAACTTGGCAAGAATTTATAGGGTATATTTCACTCACATTGCAAATTCAGGGGTGTATTTAAGTCTAGTTAGTCAAGTAAATGAGTGTTTTTAAGACTGTCAATAGTTCGAGGATGAAACTAATAATTCGCGCCGAGTTTAGGAGTTCTCAATACTTTTTTTTAAAAAAAAATAGAAGGAAAAAAGTTGATACTCCCTTCATCCCATTTTATATGAAGTAGTTTGATATGCCGAGTATATGGTTTCTTGCATATATGCTACACACTACTTTGCTATTACCTGTCAAATTTTTTTTATCACTGCTTTGATTTATTTGAGTCGAGGGTATTTTGAAAACAATATCTCTACCTAGGAGAGATAGTGGTAAAGTTGGGTACTCTCTATTCTTTCCAAATTTTATTTTATAAAATTTTACTAAATATGTTGTTATTGTTGCTTGTATATCAAATCGAAATCAGACAAACAAAGTAAAATAAAGATCAAATGCATAGATAGCCCTGTTAACTTGCTTTCATTTTTCATGTTGACATTTTATCTTAGTCTTATTTCATTTAACCCTTCAATTCTATTTTTAAGTGATACATAAAAATAGAATTTAAGAGTTAAAATAAAACGAGGGTAAGATAGAATATTAGAATGAAAAATGAGAGCGAGTTTAAAAAGTTGTGTATGTATTTTTAAGAAAATACAAAGTTCTTGTCGACAAGTAAATTTAACTGAGAAAAATGCATATAAGGTCGAATTTAATAAGAAATAAATGATCTGTTTGTCGAATTAAACATTTTAGGTATATATTTTTAAATTTATCTATTATTCTTTGCTAGCATTCTCATATTAAAAATAAATAAATAATATAATTAATCAAATGTTAAACATATACCTAAAAAGGTAAATTGATTTCCACTCATGATTTTTTCTTTTAAAGTGATATATCGATATTATAAAAAATTTAAATTCCCCTTTAATTAGCTATGCAACTTATCGAAGGAAGGCATGAATTAAGGGTAACATTTGAACAACTATAACATATAGTGTAATGATGAGACTGTTTTATTCTTAATTAAAAATTTCAAATTTAAATTCTGAATACAAAAAAAAAAAATTATGAATTCGAACCTTAAATATATAAAAAAATCCTTTTAAAAATATCACCTCTACGGAATCCAGATTAAAAAAACATGTGAACAACTCGCCAAAGCAGTAGTCAGCAGTGAGCAGTACTGTAGTGCCTACTATTGAGTGCGCACTTTTAATTGTTTCATAAAATGTGGCAGAAACTGTAAAAGGGTTTCTTTGCCCACTTCCTCACGCGCTTATGTGGACGGCGTAAATAATCTACTCCTCTAATTTCAATTCATGTCATAATATTTACTTACATATGAAAAAAGTTAAAATTATAATTTGTACTAAATATAAAATTGTTTTCTTTTTGAAATTTATTTATAAAAAAAATCACATAAATTGAGACAGAAAAAATTATGATATAATAATTTTTTAAATTTTTTGAAGTTAAGTATTTAATTTCAAATAGAAGGATAATTAATTTGATATTCGTGCTGAAATACCAAAAAGTTCAATAAATTTGCAGCATTCTGATCAAATAAGGCAAAATGTATAACATCCTACATTGTGACTATTGTAGGATAGCTTCTCCCCATCCTGGGCTTTATAGATGTGGTCCACAGTGGCCAATGCAAGTGAAATCCTTACAAAGGCCTCTGAGAAAAAGAAGAATGAAAGTCTCAAGTGAGTTATTTATGTAAATTTCCATTAACTTCTCCAAATGGAAAGAGGACCTCACCAATACCAACGGTTTGTTTGGTAGTTGGTTAAAGTCAGGGGAGGCTCAACGTAATTTGAGGCCTAAAATCTATTTAAACTTTAAATATAGTTATTTATTTTTTTAACTTTTTAAGTGCAAATTATTACTTGATATCTTTTTTTAAATTGTTTTTTTTAATAGCGTTTTTAATTATTAATTTTAGATAATATTTTATCAATTCAACGTTGAAAAACATTCTTTTACTAAGGCAATCATTATATAAATTGTTAACATAATTCTATAAGTAATAAGTTGACAGACTTTACATAAAGATAAGAGTTAGAACCATGAAATCTGATACAAGAAATTGATAACTTGGTATAACCCTACTTTAATATGTTTATGTAATACTTGAAAATTTAAGAAGAAACAAGCAAAAGAAAAATTGTAAGTCATTTTGTTTAATACTTTTTAACTATTAATTTATAATTTTGACAGTGTATTACTCTAACTTATCAAAAATTTAAAAAAGAATTTTAAAAAGATAAATAAAACGAATGTTAGCGAAGAGAATGTAAACATACAAAATAATGTTTTCTTAATTTCTTCTATTTGAATGGCGTTAAAAATAATAAAATAATATACTTGTTTAAAATTATACTTTTTAAGCAAAAATAATTATTTTTTTATTAAAAAAGTTAATACATAATTTTTTCTTCATGAAAATTTGAGGTCCCCCAAAATTGGGGCCTAAGGCATATGCCTTAAATTTATTAAGCAAGAGCCGGCTCTGGTTATAGTTATGCACGTATTAATAATATAGGGATTAGTTATATATATGTATTAGTTATTCCATTTTCTATCACATGCGTAAAATAATGTATAGATTTCCTTATAACTTATTAGTTACGCGGGTTTCTAAATTGTCGATCAAACGTTGTATTAATTTTATACATGAATAACTTATTTTCTATATATCTATCTATCAAATGTAGCAGAAGTCATACAAAAATTAATATATGAATTACACAGACATTATCCAGCTACCAAACAACTCTTTGGGGGTCGCTTGGTAGCTGGTTAGAGTTATACATGTATTAGTTATGCAAGTTTCTTAAATTGCAAACCAAACACCATATTAATCTAATGCCTAAATAACTTTCTTCCTAACCAGTTACCAAACGTGGTATTACTTATGCAAGATTTAATACCTGCACATATACGTCTTCTCCAAGCCAGCTACCAAACGACCCCTTAGAATTTGTTTGATAGCTTATTAGAATTACCTTTCATTTACCCTTCATTTAATGAAAGGTTCTTAACTACTTTACATTTTTAGAAGAATAAGTTGGAAATAATCAAATGGATAATCGTAAAAAGTAGCCTTTAAATTACGTTCTTAAATATTTTTTAAGGAGTGTGTCATACCCTAAACAGTTCACTTAATATATAAATTAGAGGGAGTCCTTACTGTTTTTTTAATGGGCATGAAATGAGATAAATTGACATTTATTTTGGGAGGGAAATCGTATTTTATTTGGCATAATACATAAACATGACCCTTAAACTTGGCGTTAGTGGGGAACTATGACCTTTAACTTTGGATGTGCACAAGTAGACACTTAAACTTGTATAAAATTGAATAAATAGACAAATTCGTCCCTACATGGCACCCTACATGACAAATTTGTGTCCTACATGGCGTCCTATGTGTATTATGCCATGTAGGACAGGTGTATCTACTTGTTCAATTTTATACAAGTTTAAGTGCCTACTTGTGCATACTCAAAGTTGAAGGACATAGTTGTCCGCTGGAGCCAAGTTAAACAATTATAAAATGTCTGGAAAATATCATCTATTAGAGAAGAGTTAAACGAATTGATTGAGAAGATCTTCTACATATTTCTTTAATTATATTCCATCTTCCTTTATTGTAGGATAAAGCTAATGCATTGTTGTGTTTATAAATGACATTGCACATCTGTTCATATTGTCTTATATAAGAATCTTTTCCTACTCACCACCTAGCTAAAAGAAAATAAGATAGTCACCCACACACTATTGCGTCTCTTTTTAATTTATGTTTTCTCAAATAAAATTTAAATATTTGAAAACCATTTAAAAGGTATTATAAGTTGCAATAATTAACAACATGATATTTAAAAAATAGGTAAAACAAATTTACATTAAATTTTTTAATTTAAATTTCAAAATATGAAAGATAGTAAGATAAATTAAGTGGAGTTACATTCTGTGAATGTCCTAAATTATCTCCAATTCAGTCTTCCCCCTCATTAGTCATGTTTCTACTTTTTATACAATGCATATGTCCAATACTGTTACCAACTTATTTTAAATAAGAGAAAAAAAACAAATTTATCTCACCATTTTGTCATTTAGAGTGAATATATCACATGTTAAAAAAGTGGTATGAATTTACGTTCACCATTTAATAAATGGTACATATTAGACTACCAGCGTAGATAATATACATATATATATATATATATATATATATATATATGCATAATTTTTTAACAAGGAATATATATTAGCTCTAAATCGTAAAGTCAAGAGGATATTTGTCCCTTTTCAATTTACATTATATACTCCCTTCATCTTAATTTATGTAACTCTTTTTTTCTTTTTAGTCATTCCAAAAAGACCGACATCTTTTTATATTTAGTAATAAAATTGTATTTATCTTAATAAGATAATTTACAATCATATATTTTTCTATAGTTTATTATTCAGACGACAAGTTTAACAAGTTTTATTTTCTTAAGTTTTTTTACCGAATCAAAGATTTTCACATAGGGACGGTGGAAGTAATATACTTTGCCAAAATGGAAGACGATTAATCCAAAAGAAGAGCTAGGCTTAAGACATATATAGGCAATTAATGATCCGTTAAATGTTAATCCCATTCGATTACAAGAAAGTTAGTATATGAATTATTAATATAATTATGTTACAGTGAATCAGTCATATGATCTAGACAGAATATAATCTTATAAAGAGCTAGCACATTATATTTTTATCAATCTTGACAAGACAATATTCGTGGAACATTATATTACTTGAAATTGCCATGTGCAATTGTCCTCTAAACCTAGGATTACCATCACTAATCAATCAACAAATCAAGGATTTTGCTTAATAAATAATTAATTTAAGAGTGTCAAGAACCTAGACATTGCTTCCCATCTTTAAAAAAGATATACTCATATTGTTAACTTTAATCGCAATAGTACTATAGTAGTTATCTAAATCAAATTTGATCACTCTTATATATATCATTTTATTGACACATCACTAATTGGAGTACGTTAAGGGTGGATTTAAAGAAAATAATAATAAATAATTTTTTAAATTTTGAACAGTAAAATATGTCAAAACGATTGATATTTTGAAATGAAGTCAATTTGATTGTACGTTTACATAGTTTGTCAAAACAATGATACCAAGATTCATAGTATATGTTTGAATTTACTCATTTTTGAAGGAATGTGTCTAAAACCCTTTAATCATTTGAGATAGTGGTGTACTACCATAACATTATAGTATAACTATTTGTAAAATGTTTCCACCTTTGATCACTAAAATTTGAATTCGAACCTCATGATAAGCTTGGTGGATGTAGATGGGCGCAAGGGGTAGAATTGAACTCCTTCCAATTAAAAAATTATACTACATAATTAAATAGGGAAAAAGTAAATTTTTTTTTTGCACCTTCTCATAATAACTTTTTTGAATCCCTTGTTTGAATTTTAGACTCGACCATTGTTGGTAGGTATGGACACTTGCTCCTTTAGTGGTCGTTATTTGCGCAAATAGTTTTGATGAGTTGAACTAGTGAGTTCAAACAACCCATGTTTGATGTTACCTTTCTAACACAAGTTACCATTTTCATTATTGTTTAGCCATTTTAGGTACCAGCCCAGCTGAGTGGCACGATTGAGGAACCTTACATTTCTCAAATATACATCAATAACAAACTTGTGCCTACTTTCACTATGGTCCACTAACACATTCAATGCCAAACCATGATAATTTATACCAAAGAATCTCCTTTAAATATATATTGTTTTGCAACCTAAATTTCTGGCTATTATTCCAATGACAGATGAATTTTTACAAGAAACTGGTTTGTCTTAAGTAAATAAAAGTATGTTTTCGCTGATAATTTAAGATTTTATATGAGATGACCATACACCTCAATATGATATCAGATCAAAAAGTGGTTTGGATTCAAAAAGATTTTTTTACGCTTTTGACATATTAAAAATAGAAAGGAAAACATCATAAAGCACACTATTATTGTTTTTTTTTTTTTTTTATGGCATTTTAGGCCATAGATAAGTCATATTTACATCCATTAGTCCAACCAAATGTCCCAACAAAAAAAGCCAAAATAACATAAAATCTGCTATATCTGTAACCCCATCTAATTTGAGTATTCTTGCATAAAAGTAGAGTTTACTCTAAACGCCTTATCTGAAGGAAAATATTTTATTTATAAACTCAAAAGTTTTATATGTTTCTGTATATTGAAAATAATTAGTAACATCCCTATTTATAAAAGTAAAAACTAAATTAAATTAGGACTAGGAACTACTCTAACTAACAAATCCTAATCAAACATAAATAAGTAAATATCATAAATAACAAATCCAAAACAACTTAGGATTCCTACTCCAACTTTGAATTATTATTTCCAACATTCTCCCGTAATTCAAAGTTGTATACTCTTGCCTTTTTCTTCTTGTTATTGTTATTGTATTGGAGTACTTCTCTTCTTGATATTGTTGTTGTATTGGAGTACTTCTCTTCAATCTTCAATTGTTGGAGTACTTCTCTTCGATCTTTCAATTGTAGAAGTACTTCTCTTCAATCTTCAATTGTTGGAGTACTTCTCTTCAATTCTCATTTTTTTTCTTGGTTGTGTTGGAGCACCTTCTCTCCAACTTCCAAGTGTTGGAGCACTTTCTCTCCAACTCATGATATTTTTTTTCTTGGTTGTGTGGGAGCACTTCTCTCCAACTTCCAAGGTTGATGCCCTTCCCATCAACGTCTTTTCTTTTTATTGTTTTTGTTTTTTTTGTTTTTAGTGTTGGAGCACTCCCTCTCCAACTCTCGTTGATGCCCTTCCCATCAACTACTTTTCTTGTTGTGTTTTTTTTTTTTGTGTTGGAGCACTCTCTCTCCAACTCTCGTTGATGCCCTTCCCATCAACTCCTTTTCTTTTTGTGTTTTTGTTTTGTTTTTGGTGTTGGAACACTCTCTCTCCAACTCTCGTTGATGCCCTTCCCATCAACTCCTTTTCTTTTTGTATTTTTTTGTTTGTTTTTAACTTTCTCTAACTTTTAATTTAGAGAAGAGTTTCTTCCTCTTGTACTTGGTTGCACTTCTTTCAATCCGCAATATTTTTGTAAGTCTTTCCTCCTAGCATGTTCTTTTCATGCATATATATTATTCGTCCATCTTTTGTCAACATGATCATTGGCCAGACGGGCAACATATGTGGGTCATAGCCACCCGCCGGTAGCGAAAACTCAAAAATCTTCTACCAGGATCGTAGAAGCTCTGACACCAGATTGAAGGAAAATATTTTATTTATAAACTCAAAAGTTCTATATGTTTATGTATATTTCTGTATATTGAAAATAAGTAGTAACATCCCTATTTATAAAGGTAAAAACCAAATTAAACTAGGACTAGGAACTACTCTTACTAACAAATCCTAATCAAACATAAATAAGTAAATTTCATAAATAACAAATTCAAAACAACTTAGGATTCCTACTCCAACTTTGAATTATTATTTCCAAGATCTTCACTTCGCAAATCCACTCTCTCATTCAAAATGCTCCCATCGGCAATCATCAGGATCTCCAGTTTCGCCGTCTTCTTCTATGGATTTGCTTCCACCTTATTCCTCTTCTTATTCATCCGATTCAACTATTAATGGGTTGACAAATTTTGGCAAATCTCTCAAAATACTTTTGATGATGACAACATGAACTAGGTTCACATAACACGTACCAAATTTTCAAAAGTAAAGAGGCGGGAAGAAGTTCACCCAGTCAGATATAAAAAAGGAAAAGTTTGTTTCTAACAACAATTCAAATTAAAGAAATAAAACAATAAAAGCAAACGAGTCCAACTCAAATAAGGAAAAAGGCAAACAAATTATATAAGGAAAAGGATTAGTATTCGAGCAAAAAATAATTCCTTTCCTTGTAGAAATTGGTCAAGCTCAAATCAATCTTTATAAAAGGAAAAGACTGAAGAAAGAGAGAGGCGTCTTTGCCAATTAACAAATCAAGAGAGTTATTTTGAGCGAGGGCCGAACTATTCAAAGAGATCTACAAAGCGGAAGAAAGAAGTAATAGAGTTAGGATTTCTTTCTGGGTTTTAGAGTCGCATTGATTCATCGTCGAATCAGTGTTTAGGAGTTGTTCTTAGAGAGAGTTTGATAAAATTGTAACAAGAAGCAAGTTTGACTTCTTGTAGAGTAGAGTCTTCGATTATAGTTAATTGATAAAGGGTAGAAGCATTAGAGTTAATTCTTTGATTATTGAGTTGTAATCTTGAATTGTTCTCGAAGTTAATAAAATTGTGGTGTGTTTTTTCCCTTCCTCGAGGGAGGAAGGTTTCCACGATAAATCTGTGTTATTGTGGTTGTTTCAGTAAACATACAAAAACTTAGTTCCTAATTAGAGGGTAAGGTTTCTTCAATTGGTATCAGAGCAGATCGTTTCGTTAAAAGACTCACATCTTGAAAAGGATCAATGGTTTCACCACCTACACCACAAGAAAGATCTTCCCAAACTCGACCACCACTATTCAATGGAAAGTATTATGAATGGTGGAAGAACCACATGATGGATCACCTAATAGGTGAAAATCCTGATCTCTTGGGGCTGTCTTGGATGGGCCTACTATACCCATGAAGAAGGGAACTGATGGAATCACTTAGGTACCCAAGGAAAGAAATGAATGGGATGCTGCTGATAAACTTGCAATCCAGAACAATTCTAAGGCTAATTTTTTTTTGGTATGCGGGATAGGTCTTGATGAATACAATCAAATCTCATCATGTCAGGATGCAAAATCAATATGGAAAACTCTATAGATCTCTCATGAAGGGACAACTCAGGTAAAGAAATCTAAAATTGACAATTTGAACAAACAATATGAACTGTTTCGAATGACAAAAGGTGAAACAATTCAAGATATGTATACCAGGTTCACTGCAATCATCAATGAGATCTACTCATTAAGGGAGGTGATTCCTAATGAAAAGGCTGTCAGAAAACTTCTAAGTGTTTTGCCAGAATCATGGGAGGGCAAAGTAGAATCTATCACTGAAGCACGTGACTTAGATAAGCTAGTTATGGCTAAACTAATTAGAAATCTTATGACTTATGAACTCAAAAAAATCAAGAAAAGGAAATTGGAGGAAAGAAAAAAGATAAGAACCTGGTTCTCAAGACTACAACACAAGAAGATTTTAAAGATGAGAACATCGCACTGATGACCAAATGATTCTCTAGAATGCTAAAAAGGGGACATGTAATTCAGAGGAAGAACTCCAGAAATCAGCTGAGAAGGATCAAAAGGAACATGTATGTCACAAATATGGGAGTCCAAATCACTTTATCAAATTCTTTCGATTATGGGACCTGGAGCACAAGAGAAATAATCAGGAGAAAGCAAAAGAAATAGAGAATGATAAGTATATTCCTAAAAATAGACGGCTGGCCAATCAAGAAGTAGATCTCTCCAAAAAAAGGGCCTTTGCAACTTTGGGAAATCAATTTGAGGAAGAATCTAAAGATAGTGGATGCAAAAATCAGTCATTATTGACAATTGAGGAAACAGACAAGTACGACTTTCTTGCACTAGTCACTTTAACAGAAGAAGAAGAAGACGAAAGAAACACTTGTCAATCCCAAGCATCTTGGCACTAATGACTGGAATTGATTCAGAGGAAGATGAAGATGATGACAAGCAAGTTTTCATCACATTAGAGAAAATCTTCATTCATATTCCAAAAGAAAATTAGAGTCCCTATTGAACACTCTTATAGATGCATACCAGTCAATCAATTTTAAAAAGGAGCAAATAATGGATGATTATGCTTCTTTAAGAGAAGAAAATGAGAATCTAGAAGAAAATAATCACCATCTTCAAAATAAAATGAAAGAACTAAGCAATAACCTATAGTCAATGACTAAAGAGAATGAAGCTCTTCACAAAGAACTTCATAACACCAAAATGGAAGCAGAGCATAATATGAGATGGACAAGATCCTCCATCATGCTCGATAGCATCTAAAAAGGTCAGTCCTCCACTAGACATGGAATAGGATTTAACCAGAAGTCTCCTGAAATCATAAATTCTAACCAAGATTGTTTATATAATCACTATGGACTAACAGGAAGTAAGAGCAATGCATGTCCTAAAAAGTTAAAAGCACATGAAAACAATCTAAGGTTTCTCAAAAAATCATGTGGTGAAAGAATCATGAAATCGGTTCTCGAACTTAAAACCTTGCCAAAATGGACAAAGAGAAACTTAATTCATCATTTCTCTAAAAACATGGACCCAAGTGGAATTGGGTACCCAAAGATAACCCTTGAATTATTAATGCAGGAACCAGTGGAAGGAGAGATAAAGTCATGGTACCTAGATAGTGCATGCTCCAGACACATGACCGGGGAGAAGGAAAACTTCCTCTTACTGAGTAACTACAAGGGGAGAAATGTAGCGTTTTGAAACATAAAAAATGGTGAAATTTAGTGAATCAGAAAAGTTGGGACTAATCACACTCAAGGAATAGACAATGTGTATTATGTGAAAGGGTTACAACACAATCTACTGAATATATCACAAATGTGTGACAAGGAAAATAATGCGTTGTTTACCTCAAATGAATGTAGAGTGTTCAATCCAATATCTGGGAAACTTGTTTGTGGAAAAAGGCATAAAAATATGTACAAAGCTAACATCATGAGTCCTTCAGAAAACATTCTAGAATGCCTTAGTGCCATTACTGATAGTTCTCATATGTGGCATTAGAGGCTGGGACACATAAGTTTCTCAACTATAAACAAACTTATATCGGAAAACATAGTCAAGGGCTTACCCACTAAGAGATTCAATATGGATCAAGTTTGCGGAGCATGTGCTCAAGGAAAACATGTGAAGTCCTTATTCAAGCCAAATGCTATGGTAAGTACAACCAAGCCTTTAGAACTACTTCATATGGATTCATGATGTGGGCAAATGTGTGTACAAAGCAGAGGAGGGAAAAATACATTTTAGTAATAGTGGATGACTACTCTAGATTTACCTGGACAAATTTTCTTGCAACAAAGGATGAGACATTTGACATGTTTGAAATCTTCGTGAAACTAGTTTAGAAGAAGTTTGAAAGTGAAATCACTAACATCCGTTTAGATCATGGATCAGAGATTGAAAATACAAAGTTCTTAAAATTTTATGCCAACAATGGTGTTGATCACAACTTCTCTAAACCAAGAACTCCACAACAAAATGGTGTAGTTGAACGCAAAAATAAAACGTTGGAAGACATCACACGAACCATGCTAATATCAAGTAATCTTCTAAAATCTTACTGGGCTGAGGTAGTAAACACTTCGTGTTATCTCATACACAGATATACGATCAGATCAGTGCTAAACAGGACTCCTTATGAACTTTAAAAAGGAAGAAATCCCAACTTAGAACACCTCAGAGCATTTTGGTGTGTTTGTTTTGTGCACAACAACGGGAAGGACACACTAGGAAATTTTGATGCCAAAAGCGATGAAGGAATCTTCCTTGGATACTCATCACAAAGTAAAACCTATAAAGTGTTCAACAGAAGGAAAAATCGTGTAGAGGAAAGTGTTCACATTATATCTGATGAAGGAAATAGCTCAATCAAAAGGGACTCAGAAGATGATCAACATAATATAGGCATGACAAAACCATAACAACCTGAAGAAATCAAGTCTGATGATGACTCTCCAGATGAACTGCTTCTGACTCAGATCCAAATGCTCATAAAGTAGAAGAGACAGTTGATGAGGAAAGTTCCATGGAACCTGGTCCATCCCCTGCAGAAGGTGCGTCCCAATTCAGCCAAGCAACTGGAAACAACAGAGCTCTCATCCAGTGTAAAACATTCTCACTCCTTTGGATTTAGGGATTCATACCAGATCAAAATTAAGGAATGTGTGTGAATTCTTAGCTTAATTGTCCTTAATTGAACCCAAGAACATCAAAGAAGCACTTCTCGAACCAGACTGGATTATCGCTATGCAAAAAGAATTGATTTCGTTTGAATGCAGCAAGGTTTGGAACCTAGTCCCTCGTCCTCATGGTAGAACCGTTATAGAAACTAGATGGGTATTCAAAAACAAGCTTGATAATCAAGGACAAGTCACACGCAACAAAGCCAGATTGGTCGTTCAGGGATACAATCAGGAAGAAGGGATAGATTGTGATGAAACATTTGCCCCGATAGAAAGAATGGAAGCAATCACAAAGAAGGGATATATTATGATGAAATGTTTGCCTCGGTAGCGAGAATGGAAGCAATCAGGATGTTAATCACTTTTGAACCTCATTTGGAGTTCAAACTCTACCAGATGGACGTCAAAAGTGCCAATCTAAATGGGGTTCTTCAAGAAGAAGTATATGTTAAACAAACATCGGGCTTTGAAAGTCCGGATTACCCTGATTCGGTATACAATCTTGACAAAGCACTATACGGTTTGAAACAAGCACCAAGAGTATGGTATGATCGACTATAAAACTTCCTTCTTACACATGGGTACTCAAGAGGCAAGATTGATAACACACTTTTTATCCGAATACAAGGTAAAGACATACTCATAGTTCAAGTGTATGTAGATGAACACATATTTGGAGGAATTGATGCAGACCTCGGGGTTGAATTTGCCCAACTAATGAGCAGTGAATTTGATATGAGTATGATGGGAGAAATCAACTCTTCCTAAGACTTTAGATCAAGAAGTCTCCCTCTGGCACTTCAATTCATCAGCAAAAATACATCAAATAAATGCTCAAGAAGTTTGAGATGCATGAAGCTAAGGCAAATGATACCCCAATTGGCACGGCAACCAAGCTTGACAAAAATGAACTTTGTTCTCCGATAAATAATACAAAGTACAAAGGAATGATCGGTATCTTTTCTATACTTAACTTCTAGCATACCTAATATTATGTTCATCATTCGTCTATATGCCCACTTCGAATCTTGCCCAAAGGAATCACATGTTAAGGCAGTGAAAAGAATTCTGAGGTATCTTAAAGAAACTATGAACCTGGTACTATGGTACCCAACACGTGACTTATTCGATTTGGTAGGATGCACTGATGCAGACTACACTAGATACTTGGTAGATAGAAAGAGTACATCCGGGATGGCTCACTTTTTGGGACCATACTTAGTGTCTTGGGCTACAACAAAGAAAAATTCCATTGCCCTATCTACTGCTGAAGCTGAATATGTCGCAGCTGCCTCATGTTGTGCCCAACTCCTATGGATAAAACAACAACTTGAAGTATGTTGTATACCTGTCAAATACGATAACACAAATGTTGTGAACATGGCAAAGAACCCGGTCCAACACAAACGAATAAAGCACATTGATGTACGCCACAACTTTCTCCGTGACAATGTGGAAAAATGACTCATCCTCATGACCTTTTGTATGACTGAGGACCAGGTTGCTGATATCTTTACCAAAGCACTTGGAAGAGAACAATTTCAACAAAATTGACTGGCCCTGGGGCTAGTGTAAGCTAGTGTATCGAGAATAAGTTTTTCTTAATAAAGGGTTTTAAGTATGATATCAACACATAATTTTAACTAACTCATCTTGGTACCTTGTTACAAGTATACACCTACAATGGGACAGCTCATCGATCAGGTCTAATGCTATTACCCTTAGTTTCCTATAACTATGGTGCGAATGTTCTCTCATGTCAAGGACTGGGTTCTCATCTCAATACGTATGCATTGATCCTCATTTTATTCAACTAAGCATCACATCCACGCTTATGATTTTGTATTAAAAGAAGCTTGTGAACCTGTTCTATCCAAATCAACCCACCTTTAACCTGACAGTTACGTGGGAAAATCCATCACAAGTGATCCACAGTAACTTCTCACATAAGAAAACTCAACCATCTCTCAAAAACATCCCATCATATGTCAGACCACCATCATTACTTTCCTACTCCCAACACGTCTCTCAAAGACTAACCCACCCAAAAAATTCTCACCATGTCTACACCACTAAACCTAGTCGCCTAATACAACGATGAGGACTCCACATCACCAGAAAAAGAATCCATACCCGAGTCACCCAGGGCATTATCTCATAGGGAAGGTGACTCCGTTAGGAGTGTACAAGCCAAATTGTAAAGTCAAACTGAACCGACGAACCAAATCAAACCGAAAATAATAATAATTTGTGGTTTGGTTTGGTTGGTTTGGCGTTGTAAAAAAAACCGACCACTCTTGGTTTGGTTTGGTATTCAAAGAAAAAAAGTCAAACCGAACCCAAATCAAACCGACATAATATATATATATAATTTTATTTATAGATAAAAAATATTATTTATAATCTACTTTATTAATATATTTTTAGTTATTTTATAGTTTTCAATGTTTATATATATTATTTCAAATTTGGGCTTGTAAAATTTTGTAAATATTTTATTTTGTATTAAGATCAGAAGTTACAATAATATTGTTATAGTTTTTCAAATTCGAAGTTAACAATTTACTTTGTAAATATTTTATTTTATATTCAGTATGACTGTAGCCTTTAATCTTATTAATTTAACATAATGAACATTGATATTTCAAAAAAACATTTTGTACTCATGTGAATTTTACTGTCTTTTCGAAGATTTCTATTCATTTAACCTTTTTTTAAGTTTAAATTATCACACAGGTAAGTAAAAATATATTTGATCTCTTTTTCAAACACCGTATAGTTGTAAAAAAATAAAAAAATTGAAAAACAGAAAAAAAACGAAGGAACCGACTAAAGCTGAAACCGAAAAACTCGACTTTGTGTGGTTTGATTTGATTTTTAGATTTAATAAACCGGCATAATTAGTTTAGGTTTTTTTAAAAATGAAAAACCAAACCAAACCGACCTATGTACACCCCTAGTATCTGCCACCACACCATTATCACCGCCTCTGAAATCCCCTCCTCATCAATCGCCTTCTCCGATTCGGCCATCCTCACCTTTACCACCATATGCCTCCGGTGACCCTTTTACCCCTTCACCATCTCTGGCACTTGTCAAAAACCCTAACCCTAACCCTCTCCCACAAATGTCCACATCCCCACAATGATTGGAGCTACCACCATCCACTCTTACCCCAACACCTACTCAAATCGTGGCTTCCTCAAACCTAGACATCGATGAGACTCCCCTTAGTCAACTCTGTCGAGCTGGTCCTCGAAGACCACGCAAGCATATTGCCTCTAAGCAGACAGGTATCCGCATCCCCTTCACACGGAGCGTGAGTCAGGCATAACTTAATGAGGTAGCCCAGTCCAGTAAGAAACGTCATTGTGCCGGTGATTCTCCGGTTCGCCCTCCTCCGTCTACTATTGTACTTGACTCTAACCCTGATGAGGAACCTGATGATTCTGTTCACTCTGAGTCATCTCTCCCTCCATAAAAAAATAGTAAGAATCTAGCCAAATACTTGGCAATGGGGAAGGAAAAATATTTTGCATCTAAGGCGGTTCTAAGGGGTAGAACTTTTCATCTCAAAGTTAGAACGTTAGATGTAGTTAAGAAGGTTCTTGATCTGTTATACTTTCAGGGGTGGGTGGATCTATTTCTTGGCACTAGGTTGATGGTTTATGAGAATGAAGTGGTGGAATTCTATGTGAATCTTAATGTGTTGGAAGACAATGTTGCCACCTCATCTGTTAATGGGGTAGAACTGGTGTTTGATCCTATTCTTCTTGGGGAAATTTTTCACATACCCACTGCAGGGTTATCAGAGCATGTGTGGTCAAAGGAGGAGAACTGCATGCTGACTTCCAAGTATTCTTAGGGAAGGGTCACCACTAATCCTAATAAGGTTCTTAAGGGTGAAATGACAGCGTCCATATGTTGATGTATGAACTAGTGCATAAAGGGTTGTTGCCTAGAGGGGAGATGAGGCATGAGGCATCCTTCAGGGATATAGGGATTGCGAATGCGTTGGAGAATAAGGACCCTATAGACTGGTCCACTCTCATGATTAAGCATATGGCACGGGCTGCAGAACCTAAACAGGGTCCTCACCAGTTGAATTTTGGGAACCTTCTCTCCACAGTTTTTAAGGCATTTAATGTTCCTTTGGGTGAAGGTAGGGCGCTGATTAGGAATGATATGTTTACAAGGTCCACACTTGCTGACTGCAGACTCCTTGATGAGAATGACCAGGTTCCTGTTGCTCCTCCACAAGCTACTGGCCCTGTCACAAGTCTTTTGAATGATCTACATGCTGCCAGGGCATAAACTGAAACTCTTCATGTTGAATTGAGACCTTACGTAGTGATTTGGCTGAGTCGCATGGGGAGGTTGCTCGATTGAAGGACCAGTTGCTGCAGCAACAACTAGAAAGCAATGCTCGAGTGGATCGTGTTCTTCAGGTCCTTGCCTTATCTCAGACTTTCTAAAAAACCCCTCCATCCACCTCTTAAAACATCATTCTAGTTCTTTTTGCTTATTTTAAGATAAATTCATATTTTGTTGTTTCTTGTGTCTGTTGGATAATTTGTTGGAGCTCCATGAGCTTAAAACCTGGTGCATCTTATTTTTCTTGATTACATATTTTTGCCTTGTGATGCTCTTTTGTTTCTTGTTTGGATGGCAAATATCCTTAGATCTAAATTTTTATCTTTTTGTCCTGTTTGGGCGTTGCCTTTATAGGCTCTGAGTTGTTATTATTCTATTGTTCTGGTCCTTTACCCTTCTTTTTTATATGTCAAAAGGGGGAAATTATTGTTTTGCTGTCTTGATGACCTAGGTACAAGAAATGGAGTATATTTATCATCATCAAAAAGAGAGAAATTGATGGTTTGACAAATTTTGGTAAATATCTCAAAATGCTTTTGATGATGACAATATGAACCAGGTTCATATAACACGTACCAAGTTTTCAAAAGTAAAGAGGTGGGAAGAAGTTCACTCAGTAAGATATAAAAAAGGAAAGTTTGTTCCTAATAGCAATTCAAGTTAAAGAAGGAAAATCATAAAAGTAGATCAGTCCAACGCAAATAAGGAAAAAGGCTAACAAATTATATAAGGAAAATGATTAGTATTCGAGGAAAATTAATTCCTTTCCTTGTAGAAATTGGTCAAGCTCAAATCAATCTCTATAAAAGGACAAGGCTGAAGAAAGAGAGAGTCATCTTTGTCAGTTCAAAAATCAAGAGAGTTATTCTAAGCGAGGGCCGAACTATTCAAAGAGATCTACAATGCGGAAGAAAGAAGTACTAGAGTTAGGATTTCTTTATGGATTTTAGAGTTGCATTGATTCATGGTCGAATCAGTGTTTATGAGTTGTTCTAAGAGAGAGTTTGAGAAAATTGAAACAAGAAGAAAGTTTGACTTCTTGGAGAGTAGAGTTTTTAATTATAGTTAATCAATAAAGGGTAGAAGCGTTAGAGTTAATTCTTTGATTATTGAGTTGTAATCTTGAATTGTTCTTGAAGTTAATAAAACTGTGGTGTGATTTTTCCCTTCCTTGAGGGAGGAAGGTTTCCACGATTAATCTGTGTTATTGCGGTTATTTCAGTAAACATACAAGAACTTGGTTCTTATGTAGAGGGTAAGGTTTCCTCACGGCTCACACAAGAGCACTAACTGCTTGAAGCTATGTCTCTCTACTTCTTGTATTTCTCATTTTTATTTTCCTTTTCTAAATCATTGGTTTTCATTTATAGGAGTTAAGGATTTTTCCACTATTTTGACTTGATGGAAGTAGTCGTCTGGAGTTTGCATTTCAACCAATGGTATGTATTCCTTTTTCAAATTCTTTTTTTATTCTATCTCTAAGATAATCAACTTTCCTTCCTCAACTATCCTTTGGCTTGCCATGATCTGCTTGTAATACGTTTTTACCTTCGTTCTTCAATGATCTTGACGACATCGTACTATTAATTTCTTGGTCAAATTTTTTGTATCTTAACATAGATAAGTAAAAACTCTATGAATGCAACTATAATGACCCTTAAAGGGTAAATGCTTCTGTTAATATGTTTTGTTGTCGCTTTCATTTTTGTATATCAAAGTGGTTTGTTCATTATGTCTCTTCATGTGATTTTATTTGCTTTGTTCTTATTCTTATGGTTGGTATATGCGTTTTGTCTATGTTGAAAATCTATCCTCCCATAGTTGGTAGTTCTCCAAAGCTTTTATACTCGTAAGTTTCTTATTGTGTTATTGCTAGATTTGCAAGTTAGTCTGCCATTTTATTGTCTTTGTTGAATATATGTCTTATTTGTACATTTTTCTTTTCCATATGCACTGATATTTCTTTAACGATTTCTATAATTTCTCAAGTTACCTTTCATATTTTTTGAATTATATTTTTCATAGTCAAATAATTTATTTCGAGTTCAAAGCTTTTTGAATTGTCTTTGTCTTTGTCTCAATGTTTGCTGCAACTCTTATTTCTTTGGCCTATACATATATTAGATCTCCTTTATAATTCCTTATACAAAAAATCATATGAATTAATCTTAGAATTTTCTTCGTTAGTTCCATCCGTGTTGTATTTCATTATTCCTTTTTGAGAAAATTTTCACTACACCAAGTGGCGATATATCTTTTATTTTTATGAATTCAAAATTCTCACCATCGCCTTCCAGTCATTTCAAAAGTATCTATTCTGTGGAAATCTTACTTTTATCATAAGTTGAATGATTTTCTGAATATAATAAATTATTTTCTTGAATGAGATCGTGCCTTCAAATTTGATAATATTTCTTTTGTTTCATAACTCCTAAGCACTGCTAGAATGAACTTATAAGCATTTTACAACTTTCTTGATGATTACCGGTCAAGTCTTAATTGCCTGTACGAGATTTATGTTTTCAATGTTCAAACCTGCATAAGCAGCAACATGCTTTCATATCCTAAATGCTACGGAGATTGTTAAAAATAAGTATGATATTGTTTTCTGATTATGTGTTTCACAACATCAACATCTAAAGGCAATACTAATTCTCATCCTTTGTAAGGTTGTCATCTGTGAAAAATTTTCCTTTTCGAACCCTTCATAGAAAGAAATTGGTATTGAAAAATAGATCTTTCATTCATATATTCTCCTTCACAAAATATTCATTTTCCTCATACTTATGCGTCATCATCTACCAAGCATACTTTACAAAGAACTTACCACTGGCACATCTCATCCATCAGGTTATATCGTGCTCCCTATTTGTTAAGATAAGACTAATATTTTCAACAATATGAATAGTAGTTTTCTCAGATATAAACTGTAGTAATTTGCTCCTGTCTCATTGACTTCTATTATCTGAAACTCTTTACTTTTATTTCCTCTTCTCCTGATTAACTTCTTCGATATAATATAATGCTCATTGTTTGATTCAATTATCATTTCAATTAACTATCATCAAATATGATGATTTATCTTCTTCCCTGTTATACTTTAATCAATCTTCTCCAATTATGAGATGCTCAATTTCCTTATGCCATTATAGAGTACCATTTTTTACAATATATATTTCACATAAAAAAATTTCATAAAAAAATTGTGAAAGTTCTAAAGTTCCATCAAAGCTTTCAAAGAAGGCATCAACAACATTATGTAAAGATCAAAATTTAATCCCCCTTCGAATTTGGGTAAACATAATTTGTTCCAAGCAACCTAATAATTCTTTTTAACCCTGTCAATATAATTCAAGAAAAAAAAATTGGCTAAAATTTTATAGATTTGGTCAATCAACCCCTTAGGAAACTCATAGTCGACATAAGATATATAGACGTGGATTGTACAAAATGAGTAATAAGATTAAACCTTCCACCAAAGGAGAGCATCCTATTTCCTTTTTTTAATCAAGTCTTCTAAATGATATTATTTTTTTCCTTTCATAGAGAACAAAACAATCTAAGTATGTGAAAGAAAAAGAGTCTTGAGCCGCTCGCATAATTTTTCTGATTCTCTGATAGTCAGCTGCTGAAACTTTCTCATGTAAATAAAGATAACTCTCAAATAGATTTAGTAGTTATCCTGATACATGTTCATATTTTTATTAAAATCTATCATCTTTTTGAGTGATCTTACGCCCTAAATATAAAAGGATTTTGTCATCTGTATAACACAAAAGGTTTATGTCATTGATTCACTTTAAAATGCCAAATTTATATAATTCATATTTTTATGTAGACTGTTTAAATCTCTTTCTAGGAGTTTTGTTGTAATAATGAATACATTAGGGGATAATGGATCACCCAACTTTAGTCCGCTAGATGATTCGAAGAAATCAAAGGGTAGTCCATTGACTAGTATTGTATATTAGTTATTAGAGATTAGTTTATATACTATATCAATCACCCTTTCTAAAAATTTAAACATCCTCATTACTGTAGTTATAAAAATCTTGGACACCCTATCATAAGCCTTAGTCATATCCAACTTTATCATAACATTATGATTTATGAAATTGATTTCTCTTACCGATGTCCCTTATGATCTCTTGAAGCAATAAAATATTTTTTTTCTATCTTTCTCTTTTTCATAAAATTTGATTGAATTTTTGAAGAAGAACTGAGAAGCTTATGTGCACCTCCATATAGGACCTTTAAAATAAGTTTTTTTATTAACAAAAGAATTTTAGTTTATAGGTTTCAGATCTGAAATTTTGTTAACAATCTCCTTTAGAGGAATTAGTACTATATTAGTGTGATTACATATTTAGGCAGCTCACTCCAACTAAAAAAAAATCTTCATCTCTCTTCATATATCATCCTCAATTATATCTTAGCAAGCCAGAAAGAACTCCTATGAAAAATCATCTAGTCAGCTTGAACTGTCTCTATTCAGACTAAATAATGCTTTCTTCAACCCCTCCTTAAATGAATTTATTTTCATTTTATCACTCTTCTCGATAGTGATTATATTGGGTATGCAGTTAAGCATAGTATGATCCCCATTTCTCTCAATTTTCTTAAATTACTTCTAGCAAATATTCACCGCTTCATTCTCAGTATTTTATGTAGTTCTGATTGAATCTCCTAATCTATTTGTATTTATGAAATAATTAATTTTCTTATTTTTCCTTTCACATAAAAATGAAAGAATTTTGCGTTTCTATCATCATTCTTGAATCAGTGCATCTCTGCCTTCTACTTTCAATATTCTTTCAAAATCTAATAATAAATTTTGAGTTCTTCTTCAACTTTTGATAAACTCCTCCTTATTGATTAATGCAGGATTTACTTCTACCTAAATCTCGTACATTTTTACCACATCTTCAAGTGTGGAGATCATCTAAAAAATGTCTCCATAAGTTTTCTTACTCCATGTTAATAATACTATTTTGAGTTTCTTCATTTTTCTGTTGCACCATATGAAAATAATTGCCCTCAACCTCCATCTTTCATATCTCCTTTACCACCTCCTTCAAATTTCAATTTTTGGTTCAGAAGTTTAAAATTTTAAAAGATTTTATCACCACTTCTTGGCCATCACTAAACATAATATGTAGTGGAGCATGATCTGGTTCTTGTCTAATCAAATGATAAATTTTATTAGAGGAAAATTCCTACATAAATTCTTGAGTTCTAAATATCTTATCAAGTTTTTAAAAGATATATTCTATATATTTTTTTTCATTCCACTATGTGAAGGAGTTACCTATAAATTTAACTCTTCAAGATTATAAGAGCTTATACACTAAGCAAAGTCTGCAATCTCATATTGTGATACTGGAAGACCCCTTTACTTCTCGAATTCTCTAATATCACATTGAACTCACCCCTACTATTCATGAAGCATGAGTACTTACAAAAATATTTTCCACAATTCCAACCTCTCTATAGCAGTGCACTTGACGTACACTACTTTAATATTTATCTCCTTCTAACATCTCACGCAAGTGAACTTCATCATAATATTTTATGAGTGTCTGTCATAGCCTCTCCATGCCACTCTGTTGTCCAGAAAATTCATATTTTGGCTAAAGTATTATTAATAACATATTCAAATTTTAATTTTCTTCTCCAATTTTCTAGTACTTGAAAAGGCTCCATTAGGGATATACATGAGAAATGATGTCTCCTCCTTAGATTGTGACGATCCAAACTACCCCCTAGATGTAAGATGGGGAATAAGATCCCAAGGAATCCTAAATAAGCCACTTAGCATAAGCATGACACTATGAGTGCAGGGTAGCATTATAAATCAAAACAAGCAGAAAAATAAGTCTTAAGCTAGTACCTCAACATAAAGAGAATTTGAGCACAAATACTGTAAATACAGAATCATACTAAGCTTGACAACAAGCCTCTACTATCATAGGTATGACTAAGACAAGCCCTAGCTCACGAAATAGTTTAAAACTGAAAGTGACATAAAGCAATGAAAGAAATGTGGTGGTAAAGTCCCCGAACATTGAGGACTCACCAAAATCTCAAATACCGCTTACCAATCAAACTATCCACGAATGGATGAAGGAACATCATACCCTATATTACAGAAAAATATAGGCACAAAATAATAAATGCGTTAGTACTTGGAATGTACCGAATATGGAGAAAATGCATAAAACGTACACATGAAATATGCTAAGTTTAAAAATATGATAATGCATGACAAAGTAAAACATATCAAATCTTGATAAGCTAAAATCGTAAATCATAGAACAAGGTCAATGCAACATTTGAAAATCATAACATAAACTTAAATCATAATCTTTTGAGGAAATCATAACTTGTTGAGAAAATCATAATATTTTGTAGGATGTTTATCGATAAGTGACATAAACCAGGTGAGCTGTAACATGGTGTTCGGTGTACTACTTCCACACTGAAAAAAAGTGTCCGATTTACTAAGGCAAGGACAATGTTCTTAAGCTTAGGTGGATCTACTAGCTAATGCCTTTCTAAGATAATGTCTTATGGGGGAACGTATTTATGGGACAAGGAAATTGATACTAAAGAACTTCACATCTATTAATAGGTGAGCTTCCATCCCAAAGTCCACTCGGTTCTAAGTAAACTCTTAATGGAAATAAACATCATCATATCATAATCATAATACTTGGAATGGTAAGAATCTAGTAATACCAATCCAATCATAAACTTCATATCATAGAATAGCTCTTTTCAAAATCATGATTTCATAACATATTCATAGAGACACTTATCTAGAGCATTGAAATCATGATCACCTTTTCATAATGAGAATACTTCAATTTGCAGCAACTTTTCATAAAATATGTTGATACTTTATCTAAAAGCATCTTTGATTCATAAATTCCTCAATTCATAAAGCATGCATAATCTCAAAACATAGTTCATAATCATAAAGTAATCATATATCATTTGTTCATATGAAAATAATTTAAAATATGTAATTTAGATCAAATTATGCATAATAAGATCAAATATAATGAATTTAGTCATAAATAATTGAATCCATGAGAAATCATACAAAATCCTAGAATTTGGGTTGGAATCGTTGAAGAGAAATAGAGAAATCTTTGGGACTCAATAAATGAAAAATGATCCATTGATCAACTTTCCACATACCTTGATCACTCTAGACATGAGCTTGAAAGAAAAGACTTGAAAGCTTGAAAAAACTCTAAATCACCTTGAGAGAATCCTTGAAGAAGAAGACTTTGGGAGCTTTTGGAGTTTTGAGATAATGAGAGGGGATTGATGAATTTGAAGAGTCAATTCAGTTATAGGGCTTAGGAATAGTCTATAAATGATATAGTTTAGTTGTTGAAAGAGTAGGAAAAGACCGAAATGACCCTGATAAAAATCTGAAGTGGGAGGCAGTAGTGTAGCATTAATCGAGGCATCAGTGCCTGACACATTTGGAAGAGGAATAGTAGAATCTAACAGACAAAATCCACTAGTGCCAATCTTGGAGGTCTCCAATCGAGATCTCTCCAAAATCACGTGCACAATCAACTCCTCTAAAGCAGCTCCGCTAAGGCCTCAATACTAATCTGTTCATCCTCATTAGTATCATCAGGTGAACAATCATCAACCTCATCATCTATTCTCTTGGAATCATCACACAACTCCTCATCTAACCAGAAGGTCCATTAGCTCTCGACTCAGTTGGAGGCACATATGCGAGCATCTTGGGAAAGGGAACCTCACCCCATAGCATGGAAATATCGGTGGACCTCAAATGGTAAATATCAACCCTATGTGTAGCTATATTGCTCTATAACTTAGTCAACCAGACAGAGCTACCATTACATCACTCTCTATCCTCAACTCTAGCCGTGAGGTTATCAAGCCTCTCTCCATAAGAAGCTAAAAAATACATATGGCTAACCATCTCAGCTCTCACAGGAAATAAATCAGCATTAATGAGCGTGGTAATCATATCCAACACCACCCTCTTAAGTCTAGATGCCCTTAGATCCATAGAATGAGCAAGGTTGCCCATCTGATAAGTCAAGGCCTGAGTCAACTGAGGCCAGGATGTAAGGGGAGGTGCATTTAAAGTGGAGGGTGATGAAGGTACGAAAGGTATAAAGGAGGGCCGAGTGATACCTGAAGGCCCCACAACAAGGGCGGGATGAGTAGTGTTTAACTCTAAAGTAGTGGGATCCACTATCAGTGTGGTGTCAGGTGGTGACGATCTCTTTGTTGCTGCATCATCCCTCAAATAGTCACTCTCTATCCTCCGAATGTCACTAGATGAGGTGGGGGTTAATTCTGACATCATATCTCTCCTAAAACGGCACTCCGGCTACCTTACACTGCTGCATGGTCAGAACATGGAAATGTAGGGAATTTTGGTCCTGTCTGGATCTCATCAGCATCTTTTCCTCAATAATAGACCCAAAATGGATCTCCTCGCGGTCAATGGTGGTGCCTACCGAAACGTCCTTCAGGTTCCAGAGGATTGACTCGTTGTGGGATGATATGTGATAACTGTTAATAAATCCCAACCAAAACCAAGCTGCAATATTGATGTCTTTCTTTTCGATCTTTGCTCCATGTGCCATTCACGAAGGAGAAACATCAGAGAATTGGGGTGGCAACCGGCCTATGCATAGGCTGCATAAAAATCAAGAACCCATGTTGGGACATATGAGGGTCGAGCTCTAGTGAATGGCTCAAACCCATAGAACTTGATTGTGTCCCATATGGCGGGGTAGTCACTAATCAATCCATTCATGGAAAACCACATCTTCTCAAGTATAGTACGCTCCCCTATTTCTTTAAGCTGATTGAGGGTTCTTGGAGCTATTATCGGGAGCACCCTAGATGCACTCGCATTTGTGTTTGGGTCTTGAGGTAACTTGGAGCAGATTGCACTCTTTTTTCTTTCTACAACCTTTTTTGTGGTTCACTCACACACGTAGTGGCATGCAGAGTGGCCTGCTGCTACTCAGATGGCTCATTTATGACTAACCCTATGCTGTTTTAGTGGAGGTGGAGGAGCAGTGGAGTCAAAGTTGGACTCAGATGACACAACCCTTTTACCTTTAGCCATTTTTTATAAAGCAAAACATGTCAAAACAAAGATCAGGTGAAGGTTAATTGAAAAGAAGTCCACAAAAATCATAATTGAAATAATGTCCTGGGGCTCACCGAATGGAAAGGCGATTAACCTAATAGGTTAGGCGAGATCAGACGAGCTCACCGAAGTTGAAAGGACCAAACATACATTGACTCAGGCATAAAGGACGATGTTAACTCCAACTCAGCGATCCGTCGAGTTTGTTCGGTGAGCTAAGAAATGCTCACCGAAGGTGAAAATGCTAAACAGATTAGAGTTAGGTCTAAAGAGCGATGTCATCTCCAACTCGGCGATCCACCAAGATGGTTAGGCGAGCTAAGACAAGTCCGCCAAATGTGACAGTACACATGTCACAAATTCAAAATTGAAAGGCGGTTGGGGCTTACTCAGAGATTTGCCTAAGAACCTTGGAGAGCCCAACACCAATTTTTTAAAATTTCACTCCAAAATATAGCACTACCCAATACCCAAGCTACTTAACAAGTTAACCACATGCTAATTTGCCCCTAGATACTCATATCTCACCCAAATTCTAACAAATCATTCCTAAATCGATGATTTTCCCTTAAGAAAAACTTCATCCTATCCATCATTGGGCAAATACAAGTCAAATAAATAACACTGGCCTACTCAGACTTCACCCAAACAACATTCACAGAAAACCCATATTATTCAATAGTCAAATTTCGACTTTTAACCTTCACAATCAATTTAAAGAATTTAAAACACAAAATCAACTACCTTATTTCATGAGTATCATGCAATCGACTAAAAATAAGAAATTCACATGAATCACACAACACCATAGAAACAAAAACTACTAACCCAATCAATATGCATCAAATTTAAGCAAAAACACTAAAAATAACTTCAAATACCAACCTCAGATAAGCACAGATGAGCGACAATTAGGGAGGAAGTGTTTGGGTTTGAAAATCATGAACAAATAATCACTCCATGCAAACAAATCAATGCAAAGAGAGCACTCACTAGTATTTAGGCTAAGAGTTGAGATTTTATGAAGTGATACATGCTAATAACATCAAAGAATGGCCTTTTAAAAGAGAAGTGACTCTTGGCCTGATTCTGTTAGGCGCGTTTGGCGGTCTGTGACTAATATCACCGAACGTGTTCAACGTATCACCGAAGGAGCTTAAGCTCGTTGATGATACTTGTACAAATAACAAAAATGAAATTCAACTTATCGGACCCGATGTAGTTCACCTAATGACATTATTTGGATCGCCAAATAGGTTCATGTACATCAAAGTTGACAGTACCATTAAATTCTTGGATAAGAAGGCGAACTTGAAGATGTCCACCCAACCAATTTGGCGGATCACCTAATGGATGTTCTGCATCGCCCATTGTTTCATGTTCAATTTTTTACTTTATTCCACCCTGCAGTCACAACACATATTATTGAAAGCAATAAAATAAACTTGGATTGCTTTTGAAAAACATCTTATTTAACGTCGTGGCACGACATAATTCTCACTTATCAAACATCATTCTTGGGGTTGGGGATGGCATCACTAGATAACTTTCCTTTTTCCCTTGGATTTAAATTGGTGTAGATTTGACACATTTGAGTTTCCAGCTACTTAATTGAGACAGTGTGGGAAGTAACTGTTTGAGTCAAAGTGTAGAAGTCATTCTTCAAATCTTTCAACACTTTGTTGAACATTTCAACCTTGTTGAAGATCCTAGTTAACATCTCATCTATTCGAGTCCCTTCCGACACAACTTATTCTTTGGGTTCGGGAGATCATGTGGTGGAATGTATCTATTTTTTCCAGGTTCACGATCTCTCCAATTACCCCCACAATCTTGCCAATCTCTCCATCCATTATCTCTTTCCTTGGTCCAACCTTGATTCCTACCAGGTCTAGGATAGTTTGGATGAGAACCCCACATCTGGTTCCCCTTGAAAAGAGGGAGGCAAAGGTACTTGAGTTCATCAACCTTCGTCAAGAAAACATGAGTGTAAAGGAATATGCTTTAAATTTCACACAATTGTCTTGATATGCTCCTACTATGGTTGCCGATCCTAGGGAAAGGATGAGTAAGTTTATTTCGGGTGTGTGCGAGATCGTGGTTAAGAAATGTCGTACCGCTATGATTATTAATGATATGGACATTTCTCATCTCATAGTTCATGCTCAACAAATTGAAGAGGAGATACTTAAGGAGAGGTCTAGGGAGGCAAAGAGGGTTAAAACCGGTGATGGTAACTTCTCACACTCAAGGTCCGATGGCCATGGTCGTTCTAAGTTTCGGCAAGGGTTTTCCGGTCAAGGTTCTTCCAATTCTCCTCCTAAGTTCAACAAAGATAAGGTTTCTAACCCTAAGCCTCAAGGAGGAAACGACAGTGGATCTTCATTGCCTACTTGTACTAAGTGTGGAAAAAAGCATGAGGGTAGATGTCTAACTGGTTCTAATGCATTCTTTGGTTGTGGTAAGATGAATCACAAGATAAGAGATTGTCCCTTAGTTGCTAAGAATAATGGAGATAATTTTTGAAAGGCTCAACCGAATCATTTATCCGATTCTAGTGGGAGTCAGAAGCGAAACAAGTTCTATGCACTTCAGACTCATCATGAGCAAGAGGGTTCTCCCGATGTGGTTATCGGCTTGTTGAAAGTATTCCAACTTGATGTTTATGCTTTACTTGATCCATGTTCTACCTTGTCTTTTGTGACACCTTATGTGGCTATAAGGTTTGATATTCTTCCGGATGAGTTGTTAGATCCTTTTTCTGTCTCTACTCCGGTTGGTGATTCTATCATGGCTAAGAGGGTCTATAGAAGGGATCTCGTCTTCTTATTCCATAGAGTCACTCATATTGATCTTGTAGATCTTGATAAGCTAGACTTTGATGTTATCCTTGGTATGAATTGGTTGCATGCATGTTATGCTTTTATTGATTGTAGAACCCGTGTAGTCAAGTTTTAGTTTCCAAATGAACCCATCCTAGAGTGGAAAGAGGGAAATTCTATGCCTAAGGGTTAGTTTATTTCTTTTCTTCAAGCTAGAAAGATTATTTCTAAGGGTTGCATATACCATCTAGTTAGGGTGAAGGATATGGATTCCGAAACCCCTACTCTTGAGTCGGTCCTCATTGTAAATGAGTTTTTGAAAGTGTTTCCAGATGATCTATCCGGTATTCCTCCCGAAAGGGAAATAGACTTCTGTATTGACCTTCTCCCAGATACACAACCTATATCTATTCATATTCTCCCAGATACATAACCTATATCTATTCATCCTTACCGTATGGCTACGACAAAAAATAAGGAATTAAAAGAGCAATTGAAAGATTTGTTGGATAAGGGTTTCATCCGACCGAGTATCTCTTCATGGGGTGCTCCAGTTTTTTTTTTTAGGAAGAAAGATGGTTCGTTTCAGATGTGTATTGATTACCTACGATTGAATAAGGTTACCGTTAAGAACAAATATCCTCTCTCAAGGATAGATGATTTGTTTTACCAACTCCAAGGGACAAGTTACTTCTCTAAGATTGACCTTCGGTTGGGTTATCACCAATCGAGGGTGAAGAAAGGTGACACTCTGAAAATGGATTTTCAAACTCAGTATGGTCATTATGAGTTTTTGTTAATGTTGTTTGGCTTGATTAATGCTCCGGCGACAATTATAGATTTGATAAATAAGGTGTTTAGACAATACCTTGATATGGTTGTGATTGTATTCATTGATGATATATTGATCTATTCAAGAGGTGAAGATGAGCATACCGATCATTTGAGGATTGTGTTGCAAGTCCTCAAGGACCAACAACTCTTTGCAAAGTTTAGTAAATGTGAGTTTTGGTTGAGGTCTGTAGATTTTCTTGGTCATATTATTTCTAGTAAGGGTATTGAGGTAGATCCTAAGAAGATAGATATGGTAAAGAGTTGGCCTAGACCTCTATCCCCTTCGGATATTAAAAGTTTCTTGGGTTTGGCTGGTTACTATAGAAGGTTTGTTGAAGGGTTTTCTTCGATTGCCTCTTTATTGACGACATTGAACCCAAAGAAGGTTAAGTTTGTATGGTCCGAAGCGTGTGGAAAGAGTTTTCAAGAATTGAAAGATAGACTTACTATAGCTCCGGGGTTGACTTTACCGGAAGGCACCGATGGATTTGTTGTTTTGATGCCTCAAGAATCGGGTTAGGATTGTACTTGTGCAAAATGGGAAAGTCATTGCCTATGCCTCAACACTACCTAAGATTCATGAGAAGAATTATCCTACCCATGACCTTGAACTAGCGGCGATTATTTTTGCCTTAAAGAGTTGGAGGCATTACTCCTTTGGTGCTCTATACTTGGGATGCAATCTTCCTCTAGTTTGATTTTGTGAGTGCAAATACCGAGAGTTATCCCAATTATATCAGCCATGGTCCAACCAATTGCTTTCTTGAATCTTTTCAATACTTTCACCAATGTTTGCACTTGTTCAACATTAAGCTCTGCGGCCACAATAAGTGGAAAAGTGTTATTTTAACCTAAAAAGATATACCTCAGATAACCAGGAAGTTGCTTCAATTCAAGCACATGTGGTTCTTCAATAGATGACTTTGTTGGAGGGCTTGGAATATTCTTGAGATCCAGGTCTAACTTTTTAGGAGAATATGAATGTAAACCCATGCCCTACAGTGCATTTAGGGTCTCTCCATAATCTATTTAGAAAACCTCATCGAAGTTCATAATTACTGTAGCTAGTGTCTCTACCGTGAACTTTTCCTCTATATATGCTTCAATAACCCCTGCCTCAGCTGTATCAATCACGGAAACCACACTCATATCTTGCGGTTGCTTCATCGACTTATACACTTTGAATTTAACCTCTTCATTATTCAGCCTAAACATTAGCTCACTTCTCTCCACATCAACCGATGCTCTACTAGTGGAAAAAATGGCCTTCTCAAAATTATGGGAACTTCAAAATCCACATCGTAGTCTACTATAATTACAAAGTCATCTGGAAAGATGAAACTCTCCACTTTGACCAATACATCACAGAGAATGCGGACAGATCTTTTAACTGATCTATCTTCCATCATTAGTCTCATAGTAGTATGCTTTGAAGTTCCTGAACCCAATTGCTTGTATATTGCTAGCCACATGAGATTGATACTGGCTCCCAAGTCACATATAGCTTTGGCTAATTTGAATGAACTAATTGTGAAATGGATGATAAATGCACATGGATCCTCCGTCTTCTGAACCAAGGACCTTGTAACAATAACACTAAAATGGTGAACATTATATGTGAGTTCAAAATTTGACGTCCTCTTCTTTGTCACTTAGTCTTTGATGAACTTAGCATAGCCTGGAATACGTTACAAAGCTTCTACGAATAGGATGTTGACTGATAGCTGACGAAGCATAGATATAAATTTAAAGAACTTCCCATCTTCAACTTTTTTCTTAAATCTTTGAGAGAATGGAGGAGGAGGTATAGGAATCTGTTGTAAAGGTTGTGATACCTCTACTGCGGACTCTTTATCTTTGCTTACACTTTCAGCGGCTCTTAGAGATCTCTCTACCTCTCTAGTTACCTCTCAATCTTCTAAACCTTCTCCCTTGCACTTTTTTCAACATCTATATCCATACTTTCTTCTTGCTTAATACTTGCAGGTGCAGGCTCTGAAATGACTTACCACTCCTAGTGGTGATTGTCATGTAGTGTCCATCCTTCTTTGGGTTCTGAATGGTATCACTAGGCATCGTCCCATTTTTTCTTTGGTTAAATAAGGTAGAGAATTTCCCCAACTGTTGTTCTAGCTGCTTGATAGAGGTTGTGTGCAAGTCTACAAGCTGACTCACGTTGGAGAAATCATTCTTCAACTCTTTTACACCCACATCTTTAGATTCAACCCTCTGTAACACCTTTGCTAGCATGTTTTCCATCCTGGACCCACTACTTGCTCTATCTTTGTTCCATGGTGGCACATACACACCACTTCAAACATTCTTGAACTTATCTTTTCTTTGCCAATTTCCTTGGTCTTTGATGCTGGATCTGTCATATTGACCATCCCGTTGATAGTTCCTGCCTTGACTCCCAGAATTATAGCCTTGGTTGCCCGAGTTATAATTATGGAAACCCCCTAGTTGTTCAAGTACTTGGCTTCTACATCAAAGTCAACTTCCTTGTCTCTATACCTATTTGCAGCGCCCACTGTGTTTACCTTTTCCGGACCTGTTAGTAGATACTTTCTGAGTAAATCCATCTGTGTTTTCATGTGAGCCATGTCTTGATTTCGTTCTTCCTCTCTCTTTCTCTATTCTACTGAAAGGTCAAATGTAAACCCAAGATCATAAATTTCTGCATCTCTTGTAGTCCAGGCTCTATTGTTCTTCGATACCTCATCCATGACAACCAGGATTTTAAGGAAAGGCTTTCTCATAAGGGATCCCCCACACACTGCGTCCACTACTGGCTTGGTCACAAATTTCAATGACCTATAGAATACCTGCTTCAAGTGCCTGTCAGTGAGACCATGATTTGGGCACTTCTTTAGCTTTTGACTAAACCTCCACCATGTGTCATGCAACGCTTCACCTGGCAGTTGCTTGTGAGAGCCTATTTCATCTTTCATTTGCAGCTCTTTCGCTTCTGGGAAAAATCTCTCCATGAAAGCTTCACTCGATTCTGCCCAAGTTCTGATTGAGTCACGTGATAATTCATTCAGCCAATTTTTTGCCTCCCCAATTAGAGACAATGGGAAAAACCTTAGTCTCATCACAATTTGATTGACTCTAGGAATCGCAGCTGATTTGCACGTAGCGATGAAATTCATCAAGTGTTGATTTGCGTCCTCCCCAAGTGTACCTCTAAACAGCCCGTTCAAGTTCAATAGTTGAATCATGGTGCTGGTGATGGTAAATCTGACTCCTGGTGGCATTGTTGGGAGTACTATAGCTCTGGTAGCTCAAGCTCCATCTAATTCTAGGTCATGATCTTCGAATGCAAAATGTGAATGTTGTTAGCCTTGACCTCTTGGAGCTAATGGTTGTTTTTGAGGAGGGGTTAACTCTTCCTCCTCTTCATCCTTAAGATTCACCATGTTTGGGTCGTGAGCATTATTGTTCGCACACCTAGCTAGGTTCTCAGCATCCTGTCTCAGCCTCTGTCTCTGGGCTTCAAGTTCTTGTGCATTCACCATTCTCTAATAGTTTGTTTCAGCTCAGGATCTTAAGGAATCAAGGTTGCTCCCTTACTTCTGGTATTTGACATGCACTATCTAAATCACTTGTAGATTACATAGACAAGAAACAAGAAGTCAAATTTGGAAATACAACTACAACTAAAGGAATCGCTAGTAGAGTATTTTTGAACCAAAATTCCTCGGCAGCGGCGACAAAATTTGATATGTCCAAAGTTATACCTCAATTAAGAAGTATAAACGGTCAAAGTCAATTATAGAACTCAACAAGAGTTGAGATCGATCCCACATGGAATTTACAACAGAAATCAACTTACTAGTGCTTATATTCAGCTGCGGTTAATATATCCAAAAACTAAATTGTGAAAAGTAAATATTGGGTTGTTTCTGTATCCAAGAAGCCAATTTTAGTTAAACTTAAATGTAAACAATAACATACGATAGTTCCAAGATTTGATGTTTGATTAAAGTAGACTAGGGTTGTGTTTCCCATTACCTTTAGACTACAACTTGAATTTTGCAAAACTAATGATTTCTTGACAAATTGCATATATTCATAGCAAGTTATGTACACCTAAACAATTTTCATCCCAATTAGATGAATGTCACTCTTTTCCTCTCAGCCTTAGAGTGTTCTGGATTTGACTCTTGCATACTTGTTAAGAAGACTATCCTCTCTCGAGCTCATGTATTTAAAATGAGTTGGTAGATTCGTTTCTAGATTTTCCTAATCATTAATTTTCTCTCGAACAAGTTAAGAATACAGACATGTTCTAATGTTTGCACTCATTCGAAAGCATTCAATATGAAAATAGAAACGACGCATATCATCAATCAAAAGTTATTCGTGTATAATTCTAATGTTGTGTTTTAGTCATGGTTCCAGCAACTTTGGTTGTGGTGTTTAGCCTCTCATATTCTCAATAAAACAAGAGTTAGACATTAATGAAATAATAGCATATTAAACTTACAATAATTGAAACCCAAAAGCTTCTTGATTAAGAGCACAAAATTGAGATCAAAACAATGATCAAAATTATCCAACAAAGTGTATAAAAAAGGAAACTATCATTTTTCCCAAAGAACTTTTCTCAGAGTATCGATAATAATAACAAAAAATAAACTCTAAAAATTAAAATATTCTTAGAAAAGAGTCCTACACGAAGTAGGAGAACATAACAGTCGACACTGTTCACAAGTAGGCTAAACGGTCCGTGAAGCTTTTTATAGCCCGTCAATACCTCTATGAACCAACACTTAAACATATTTTAACAACTTTAACTGCAGCTTCTTCACGAGCCATTATGCGGTCCAAACAAAGCACCACGACCCATTTTGAGTCTCGTATCACGATACTTAAACTTTGTTTCTTCCAGGCCACTTCCACGAGCATCTTCACGCCCTATACAAAGCACCATGGCTCGTATCGTCTGTCGTCAAGTCTTTCACACTTCACTTTTAACTCTTTCCTTCTATAATTTGTTCCAAAGTATTTTACATGCACATTAGCAAAAGAACCATCATATCCGCATAAACATGCTCGACTTCTTGCACTAATCCTTTTTTTTGGTGTCAAATAAGATCTAAGTTCACAGCACATCAGTATCCTCACTTGTTCGATGATTCAGATACTACCCTTTTTTTCTATTTTAGCCCACCTTTTATTATTTGATCACTCGAAAATGAGTAATGCGTAAACTGGTATCTATTGTAATGAATTATCCCTATCTTTATGAGTAGGTCAATAGTAAAATAAATTGGGTCAGAGAAATTTCCAGGTAGTGACTTAAAAAAATTCTGGCTAAGCTAGCCTCAGACGGAATCGGGGCTAGGTGCGGTCTCGGGCCATTTTGAAATGGGTGGGGGATAATGTTTGGACTTAATTGATATTTTTCTTGTAGCCAATAAATTGAGAAATCCATAGGGCTTTACATAATCGGATTTTGGTAAGTAAAATTCCTAGAATTTATCTTGGCGTGGACATGATATGTTGGGATGTCAAAGGAAGTGGTTGTGTTGTCAAAAAGTGACCTTTCTTGGATTTCTGAGTTTCTAAACTTTCACATATCCCACTATAGCCAGGGACATCTTCTATAGTGTCGTGTGTAGACCGGTATTGCGGAGTTAGTTCAAGTCAGAAACAACCCCAAAACTCCAAATTTCTGGACTTTTGTTCTTGGAGTTGTGAGGGCCTATTTAGGGAAGTTTGCACTCATTTTCCATGGAATTCATCGGTAACAGTAAGATTTGACTCTCCAACCTTGTGCATTGATTCTTAAGCCTTAGAATCTAGGTTATTGAAAGGTTTTGACATGATTCCATGTTGAAAAAATATAGTTGGGGAAGGATATCTTATATTGTCATGGATTACGGATTTGTTGATAATCTTTGTAATTAATAGGCCGTTAGTTAATGAGTTTTTCTTTTATTATTTGTTTTAGAATGAGAAAAAGTCAAGACACTTCAAAATGGGAAAGCTCAGGTTCTTTAGAGTTCCAAGAGGCTTGATTCGAGGTAGGTGATGGTTGTATGTTTCCAGTTTATGTAAGTATGCATGTCTACTGCTTCATAGTATTATTTGTGCAATGCATGATTGGGAATACATATAGAGATATATGAAATGCCATTAGGATGATAATCTCATGCAATGGACTTGTTGTTGTAACTTGTGAGTTCAAGTGATATTGCTCATTGTGGTTGTGATTGTGTATGATTCTTTGTGATTGATGGATGGGCCTGGTACTATGCCGGTTGTCTAATTATGGATGGATCGGGTACCGTGCTGGTACACTAACTATAGATGGCTCGGGTACCAAGCCAGTACGCTAATAGTTTGGGTTTGGATTCCATGAGAGAACTGGACATTTATATTTTGATCATGTGGGACATGCATCTACATATTATTGTATCATATTATGTGACTGAGAGTCCATGTGGTTGATAATGGTTGTTATATGTATTGTTCTGTGTTACTGCTTTGTGTTGAACTGTTTACATTCATATCTTGGACTAGCCGTGTGATCCTACCAGTACATTGTAGTTTTTATATTGATACTATACCTATTCTTTCTTTGTTGAGTACAAGGCCTCTTCCAGTGGCTAATGCGTCAATTAAGAGATGTCTGACTTCAAATCCAAGGGTGAGCTACTATTTCTGGATTTCATGAGTTCTTCTACATCTTCTTGTCCTTCCTTTTGAACGCATACACTCTAGGCTTTTGGTTCATGTTTTAGTTTCAGGGTTGCATCCCCAATCTTGACTATTTAGAGCTTTGGGATGATGACTTTCAGTTCTTAGGGGTTATTTTTCGTGTTAAATGTATTTGACTATCGATTGAGGTCATGGGGACTCAATTCTTAGTTGTTTCTAAATTGTGTTTTTATTTATCGTGATGAACTTGATTTTATAAATGGTGTTTGGGTCTCTTTGGGGTTAGTAGTTGGTTCTTCCACCAGGTGATTTAGCGTGGGTGCCACTCACGACGATCTGAATCGTGACAACTAGACAACCATATTATTTGTCGGAAATTCATGATCAATTTACAATTAAGTTTGCTTGGGAGTTGAGAGTATATAAAGAATATAGGGATGAAGAGAGACATATACAAGTATATTTGGTTACAAGTTTTACTTTTTAAGATTGATTTTCTTATGCGGAGGCTGAGGCAATTTAAAGTTCTCTTATGTGGAAGGTGAGGAAATTTAAAATTCTTCTCGATTAAGGTGACAAAATCAAATTCGATTCGCCCGATCTGTCTAATCCGTTCAAGTTTGGATGGATTATTGACCCTCCCATTTATGAGCTCAATTAATTTTAGCTCAATCTATTTCAATTCATTAAAAAATGGTTAATGATGTGATCAAGAGTTGGAGTTACACCAACAAGGGTTATGGTGGAGTGGTAAATACTCGTTCATCCTTAACCAGAGATCTTGGGTTTGAGTCTCCCTGGATACGGAGTCGTCTTTATTAGGGAGTGCTTTACCTCCAATATGGGACTTTCCGGCAAGAATTCAGATTTAGTCGGACTCCAATATGAATACTAGAGACCGGATGAAAAACCAAAATAAAAAAAGAGTTGGAGTTACAAGTTGCCATCAAGATAAAGTTGTTGTACTATGCCTAAGGAGGAAATTGTATCACAATTGTACTTCACAATATACACTGCTAACAGAACTTGGTCCTATTTTCAACTTCATTTTAGCATACATTATAGCTTATTAAGTCGTTGATTTTATTTCATTAATTATGTAAAGACTATTTTTTTTTCTTTTAAAAAATTATAAAAATAAGCTATGCCTAATAGATTTTCTCCCTTCTACATCCATATTTCAATTCTTTAGTTCTTTCTTTTCACCAAATCCAAAAGGGCCAAACAATTATAATTCTACTTCTTTATTGCAAAATGATGAATTCTTGCAAGCATAAAAATGTGTTGAACAATGTAGTAGTGTGATATCTTCCAATTGGATGGGCTTCTAGTCACAAGTGAGACATACCGACTTTACATTTTTCCTTCAACAATTTTTTTTCGGGTCAAAGAATCATATATATATATATATATATAAAGGAGAAACATAGAGAAGGTGATGTGGCACCTCTCTATGGCCTCCATTCATATTTACTTTTTTTTTCTCCTTTTTTTGACAATTTTTTTCTTTATTTAATTATTTATTTTATTTTTAATATCTCAAAAAGTCTTTAATTCAATTACTCAACTTTTCACCTCCCACTATAATAATATATCATATTTATTACATATAATGTGCATTTACATATTCTTTCACATTTCCTATTTATGATATATTAAAAAACCTAAAATATCTCTTAATTACATATCCATTTTTAGTTTAGAAACTCAAAGGTCATTGTCATTAATTTAGTGAGCATTCATTATGTAATAAGACAACATGAATTTATTTATATAAAATCAAAGGTCATTGTCATTAATTTAGTGACCATTCATTATGTAATAAGACAACATGAATTTATTTATATAAAATTGAACATAAACAAAATAATGTAACACCTCCTCTCTCTTTTTTTCTTCCTTTTGTTGCATTTGTTTCTTCATTTCTGTAGGTATTTTACAAATAAATGAATTAACAAAATGCCTCACAAGTAATATAGCAACAAAACCCATGTAGTATAGTAGCAATTAAAGTTGATGATAAACCGTCACACTAAGACATAACTGTATTATTCTTAAAATTAATTGCATTAATTCTTTTCATTATAATTTTTGGTGCACCTAAACAACTATGACGTATGGGATACACAAATGAGATTTTTTTATCTTTATAAATAGTGTTGCTAATACTATTTCTTTTATTGGGTTGTGTTTTTATATTTTGCAAAGGAAGACATTGAATAAGCTAATAGATCATTTCTTTCTCACTAGCAATGTTGTTGGAGGATGAAGTTATAAAGTTGTGAGTGAGTGGATCTTTACCAAGTGAAAATTACATGTTAAATGGTGAATTGTGAATATCATTTATCTATTATTTTACTTTCGATTTTTTTTAAGTGAATATATATACATTAGAATTTGTAGTTGACATAACATATAATTCAGAATGAAGACATTGTATAGTGTTACTATAAATAGTGTGCTTGATCCTTAATTTGTTATCATTTTTGTTCAAATATTTACAACTTCATATTATTGTGTAAATAGGCAAATGATTGTATTAAAATATGTATACTTTTTAAGTTATTAGATATTATTTAAACTATCATATTTTTTATTTGTCATTTATTACAATGTGAATTTGAATTGTTACCACTCAAATCTTTCATATTTATAAATATGTTTGCTTTGTGTTTAAAGAATTGTAATTTTTTAGAATTTTAATCCCTTATAGGAGTTTTTTTTTTCCAGGTTGATGATTTTCATGAGATGTCTAAGGTTACAAGTATATATGAACTTTAGTTTATTTGTTTTCCAATCTAATTTATTTTATTTTCACTTCTTCTTTTTTCCATTTATTCTATAAATTAATGACTTTCACTTATGAACAGTAGCTTTGTGTCTTTTCCATCATATATAGATTTATATATATAAATCTTGCAAATAAATATTTAAGACATCTTAAAACTATAAATGTATTACAATAGAAAATGAAACAAAACGCAATAATACTACTTCACAATACTACTAAAAGCTAAGGTGCAAAGAATGTTCATACAACTTTTTTATTGATACAAAAAATGTTACTACTGTGAAAAATACGAAAATACAACACCAAAAGAATATTATTACTCCAACTAAAAAAGAAGTCATACTAGGGGGTACTGATTTTTCTTTTTCATTTTTTATTAATATAATTAACTAGGAACCAAATCTTGGATGATAAGAGTCGATGAGAATAAAATTACGTAGAAATAATAAAATGTATTAAAACTTGAAACATGATCTTTTACGAATATGAAAATTAAGAAATATATTTTTAAAACATTTATAAGAACTTTGAATATTATACAAATAATAACTTTATAAATTTAATAAGGTCGATCACGACTGCGCGAAGCACGACCAAGTTACCTAGTCAAATATTAATTAGGAATTAATAAATATCGATAACTTGAATAACTAATTGCCCGTGCAAGGATTGGTTTGATGCTAATGATTTTCTTGTTAAATAATTCCAAATGCTAATTGTTAGCCATTTCTTGTGATCCTTGAAGATCTATATTTTACCTAAACTAATTAATTGTTCTAATCAATTGATTAATGGTCATCACATGGTGTAAGGTGATCATTGGAATTAACCAAACTATATGTTTAAAAATGGTTATAGATTCTTTATACTTGCTTGTTCAATTATGTGTAAAGTCACTGCCCTACACCTTGATGAGCATTGGATCTTCTTATCTTAACAACTTGCTCATATAAGGATATAATATAATTAATTATAATAGATGTTATAATTACAAATAATAATATGTTTTATTAATTATCGTCGGGGTAGCTTGATTAAATAAAGTAAGTAGTATTTTATGGCAAATATATTTCTATTTATATCATTTGTGCATTCCATGTGCTGGTCGCAAACGACGTCCATAACCAACTTTTCCTCAATAATATTTTCAGGATTACTCAACTAATTAATTCTCTATGAGATATTACAAGTAGTAGTTGTAAAAGAATTCTTAAAATAATAAAGCATTTAAGTGATGAGCACATGAATTATATATCCTTATTCCCCTGGAGGATATTCACAATTTTTTATTGCTTTGTTAATTAATTGTAGAGCTTATGTTTAATATATATATATATATATAGAAGGATACGTATACGTGCGATATACGGATAATATTCAAATATTATTTTTAATCCTTTTGAATTATTATGTCTTATTTTAGCATGTTAAATCACATTATCTTATAAAAGTTCAACTATTACATTATTCCTCAATATAATGTTCTCCCCCTCCCCCTCCCTCTAACAAAATTTGTGTGAAGAGAGACCGTAAATAATGTGATTATCAAATATCTTTTATGTTTTATATTTTTTGTCACATTGTTTACCATTTAAAATTATTAGAATGGACTAATATAATTATCAATTTTTTTTAATAATATAAAATAAATATTTATTTATTATATTCTAGAATTCTTAATTTTGTAAATTTTTATTTTATCTTTCACATCTCTTCAATTTAAAATTTATAAACAATAGTATATATATTATCTATTACATTATTATATTCTCAAAATTACTACAAATTATTATCCCTCTCCCCCTCCCCTTCTTTATACTTTTCTTTTCTACTGTATTTACTTTGCGATAGTTTTGACTTTGAATGATTTTTGTTTAATGTTACACGTTATAATGTTCATTTAATTGGTGTCTTGCTGAGATTCACTTTATTTCATTTTTCATCAATTTTCATTGTTTATATTTTTCTATTATATTTTATTTTAAGTTATATTTTTTTATTACAACAAAATATGATTAGAGATATTAATTGAGTGTTTATTTTAAATTACAATTTAGTATTACTATAAAATATAAAATACAAATAGAGATATTGATTGACGGTTAATTATCAACTTAAATTTTATGATACATAATTTTATATATCGTGGAATTAAAATTGATAAGTTTTATTATGCATAAGAGAGATGATTCAATGAAATATATATTAGAAGAAGATTCTAATATAATTTAATCGGTTAGAAGTAGTTTAAAATTTAAATTAAAAAGTTTCACCTCTATCAATATAATTATATCTAATATTCAATGTTGAAATTTTATAAAATGTATTATCTGTGTCCTAAGAATTAATAAAAATATAAATAACAAATTTTCTTGAATATGAATTAATTTTAAAGAAAGAAGTAAAATCATAAATTTGTTCAATAATTTATTTATTTTTGTGTAACTTGTGTACATCATGCCGAATTATACTCTAAGTTATAATATTAAAAAGTTACATTTTTATGTTATGTTTCAACATTCACCATTGTGGCTTGCTCGCATATATATTCTGAAAACTATCCTTTTTAGTATTTTAAATTCTTTATTTTCTCTCTCTTAATATTAAAGAACTACTCAAGAATAAATGTAAATATATCACATATTGGTAAAAGATGGACACACATAATAAGTAAAAATATTTTCTTATAAATAAATATAGATTTGCAAGTTAAGTGAAGAAAATATTAAATTGATTGAAATATTTAAATGCTTGCAAATCTATTTTATAATCCTCCTTGAAGAAAGTAGATATATGAATGTGATGTACTACTTCTTCAATATGTAGTCTTTCTGATTAAGAGAAATAAGATAAGATTAGAAAAATATGATATAATAATATTTGTATACATATGTATTCAATATTTATTTTTAATTGTTATATAGAGGTTATTTAGGTGCTTAAATGGTATATTTAATTTTTTTTATCCTAAAATATTTTACTTTGATTTCCTGCGTTTTTCTTTTTCTTTTCTTTTTTTCTTTCTTTCTTTTGTTTGTTAGTTTTTTATTTATTATTATTTTTAAAAAATACTATAATTTCACTTTTCAAAATTGGGGAGTGGGGGTATGCACGACGTATGTATAGTACGTGCACAACAATTTTGGATAAATGGCTAGAAACTTATCTTTTATATTTAATTCGAAAAATTTACGTGTAATTCTTTTAATATATAGTTTAATTAAGTTAGTGATAATAGTCAGTGACTTCGAAGTTTCTATTTTTTTTTTATTTTTCAATTAAAAGAATAAATAAATTAACTTGATCACTTTCAATTAATTTCAAAATATTTATTCGACTTTTTTTTTTAATCTTTAACTCAAATTATAAAATTTGACTATAGAATTCAAAAAAGCTATATGATTCATAGAAAATTATTTTCCTGATTTTACGTTATAAGTATGACAGATAGGGAGTCTGATATGATAGGTTAGACAATAATAATAGATCAGTTAGAACTCTTTTACTGTGGTAATTATTATCTCTTATATGTAAATCTAGTTAATTAATATTTTAAATTCAAAATTTTTATAAAAATATTTATTAACTTTGTTTTAAAATTGTCAAGTGGCTTTTCATTAGCTTGCCACTTGACTTAATCACATTACAAACTTATATATATATATTAGAAATTTTTTATTCAACAAATCATATTTACTTATTACAACATGTAACTTATTTTATCCAAAATAACAAAATTAAGATTAAACTCTTAATTTTATTCTCGATGTTGGTTAAGGATATCCCACTTCATCAAGTTGCTAGTGACAACAAAGTCGAATCTATTTTCAGAAGACCCCTATATAAATATATGGTCCTATTAATATTATAAATTAATTATTCTTTAAAAGTACAAATATGTACAAGTTAGTGAAATGAGATTTTATTGATGTACTGCTGATTTACGGTACTGGTAATGCTTTAAAATTTAGGTTTTGCATGTCTTTTAAGCTCTTTTAGTAGATGTTATGGTATTTTATCTATGTTTTGCAAGAAAATAAGTTTTAGTAGCTTGGATTGAAGAATTGAGTGTTAGTAGCTTATTTAGTTACTCTACAAGTCAACCTACGAGTCGTAGAAACTTCTACGAGCCCTAGGTGGATAGGATCTGAGGTTTTTGAAGTTAAGTGTAGAGCCACAAGAGAGGACTATGAGCCGTAGAAACTTCTACGGTCCGTAGGTCCATGTTTGTAAAAGAGATCAAAGATATGGCTCCAAAAATAGGTTTACGAGGGGATAGGACATACCATGCAAAAGTTCTACGGACCGTAGGTCCTGTTCATAGAAAGATCCTGAGACATGTTTGAAGACTACTTTCATGAGAGAAACTCCACGACCCGTAAGAAGTCCTACGACCCGTAGGACGTAGGTCGTAAAAACTGTTGCTGAAGTCCATTTCCATGTTTGGCTTAGCTTATTTTAAATAGGATTAGTTGTTTATAAATACTCTGGTTATGTTTTATTTTAGGAGTTTTGACTTTTTGGTTTTGAGAATTAAGTTGTGAAGTACTTTTCCATTTAATTCTGGAATCTTTTGGTTTATATTATAATATTGACTTTCATTATTATTTTGCAATTTTCAATTGATGGTTCCGAAACTCGACTATTCTAATTGGAAGTTCATGATTTATCTTAACCAAATTAATCTGAATTGTGATCAACCAAGCATGAGTAGCTAATTTCACAACTAGGGTTGTGAGAACCATGAGAAATTAACAAAGTAGACCTAATAACTAGTAATTCTTGAATAATGTTTATGCATGTATTATTTTTCTTTTTGCTTTGATTGTTTTTAACGGAGGCCTATGTTAGAACTCGTCTTATTCCCACTCTCTAGATCACGGGGGTAACGAATGGGAAAAAATATTATACAATAGAGATTTGAGGGAGTTGAGGCTACCAACCCTCATCTAATAGCTTGAACAAACCAAAGGATACCTAATCTAGGGTCAAGGGTAAGGGTTAGTAAGCATACACCCAAAAACAGACTGAGTTGTGTGGTGAAATTCACTTAGTTAGGAGACCAAATACTTAGGTAATACCTAACTTACCAACTTTGCATGCTAGACACTAGACAAGATTACTACTATTAGGTTTACTGTATTAAGGACTTGTGGGGAACACAAATACCCTAGTCCCATCTTCTATTGATTCTTGAAACCATCAATCCCGGTTACTTTATTACTTGTTACTACAATCATTCAATCAAGCTAAAGTTTCACAACCCCCCGCCCCCTTTACGGAAATAACTCGACTAAAAGTACAATCAACTTACAATTACGCTAAGTCTAAACATTATTTATCGTGGTATCAACCCTAACCTCTATTAGGTTTTTTATTTGAACAACAACCACTTATACTTCTTTTGGGAGGTGTAATTTGAGCGTATTAAATTTTGGCACCGTTGCCAAGAATTAGGTTTTAGATTAGACTATTTGTGTTATTGGACTATTGCTCATTATTTCCTGATTTACGCTTTCTTTCTTTTTTTTGTTTTTTTTTTACAGGTTGAGTTCTAATTGTATACCAAGTATAAGGATTCAAGGTGTTCCCTTGACCCCATTTAATTTAGAACTTAATAAAACTCTTTGGCGTATGGACAACATCAAATGTAGCCAAAATCTAGGACTAAATGCAGATCCAGTCGGAATGGAACATGAGGGTGATCAAGAAGCTTGATGCCAAGGTGTAGAAGAGGTAACAGGAAACAACCAGAATAACTCACCAATAGTGTGAGAGCAACTTTCACCCAGAGCAAGACCAACCGTTAATGTGCAAAAAAAAAAATACAGGGTTGGTCATAATGTTATTGGGACAATGAGTGTCATTATAGCACCTCTTCTACCAGTCGGATCAACGTTCGTTGTCACTAGCAACTTGATGCAAATGCATACATCTATAGGATTATTCGTTGGTCTACCAAACTAAGACCCATATGCCCATATTAGCAAAGAAACCAACATTTATAAGAGAAATGTAGGTAGGCCAGACTTAGACATATATGTCATCGGGTTGTGTGTGTTTCCATTATCATTAACTAATGATGCAAATGTGTGGATATTTGAGCTTCCATACAACTAGATTGCAACATAGACTGAGTTTCATAATGCTTCATAAAAAATGACTTCTGATTGTCAAAGAAGATGAAGTTGAAGGATAGAATCAACAACTTCGAGAAACTACCTGGAGTTGGTGAGTGCTACATGAGAACAATTTACAAGTTATCAGAGAAGTGTACCGAACCATAGGATAAATGATGAGTCACTTATGGAGTTCTTCTATAGAGCATTGGATGAAAATAGAAAAGCAGTGGCGGATGCTATCACGGGAGGATCATTCGAAGCAAAAACATTTGAGGAAGCTGCGGAGAAACTTGAAAAGATAGCCAAAACAAGTAAAGCATGGTGTACTAGAGGTACATAAACTTGAAGGAGTACTTTTGCAGTAAATACAAGCCAAAACTTAGTGAATGATGATATGTGTCAAGAGGATTCATAATTACGAATGGACGTTGGCTTGGTGTTAAAGCATTTAGGTGTTGGTGCTGAAAAAGTCAATGCAGTCAATTACCAAAGTAGAAGGCCACCACATTATGATTATGGATATGACGAGGATGTATACTATATGAATGATCAGACGGGGGTTTCCGAACTAACACCCAAGCACCCAATCAGGATACTTAGCGCTAACGTCAAGGGAATCAAAGGTCAAAATATAATCGGGACAACAACTACAATTGAGAAGGCACGTACAACTAAGAAGGCAACTACAACCGGGATGGATACTATAATCATGATAACAATTACAATCGAAATGGGTACAACGACAGAAATCAGGGCCAAAACAATGAAGGTGATTGGGCAAGGAAAGACAACAACAGAACTGATAAGGGTGGTCCGTATGTTTCACCAGGCAATCAAGATGGAGGACCAAGTTTGGAAAAAATTGAGGACATGATGTCCAAGATGATGCAAAAGTTCGACTCTAAAGAGGAAATGTCAAAGAGATGCGTAATAATCTATCAAGCATAGGTCAAAAGGTAGATTGAAATGCAGTATCCATTAAAACAGATTGAGCAGCAACTAGGTCAACTTTCTTCATCCACAAATCCACTCCACAAAGGAACACTTCCAAGAAATACTATCCAAAATTTGAAAATTGATGGGCATTGCATGGCAGTCCCTACACGAGGTGGAAAGTAGATTATCGATCTTCCTATGCCAACAATAGTGGAAAGTTTAAAGGAACTCGAAGAGACTGAAGTTGAAGAAGGAGAAACCGAAAGATCAAGTCGGAAAAGAAGACGAAGTCACTCAAAAGATAATTCTGATGCCTCGACTTCCTCCTCTTCTTCCCCAAAGATTAGTCAAGTAAACTGAGGAAGGTAAATATCACAAGTTCATCTCGATGTTGAAGCAACTCTCAATCAACGCCTCTTTGATCAAAGCACTAGAATAGATGTCGGGATATGCTAAGTTCATAAAGGATCAAGTGACTAAAAAGAGGGTTGTATGTTTTGAAGGAGATGACAAGTTGCAACATTGTAGTGTCATAGCCACTAGATTATTAGTGCAGAAGAAAGAGGATCCTGAAGCTTTCACCTTTTCTCTAACGATTGGTGCATTACATTTTACTAAATCCTTATGCTACTTGGGTGCTAGCATTAACTTGATGCCTCTATTAATGTTCAAAAACCTGGGCTTGGGAATCCTAAAATGACTGTAATGCGGCTACTCATGGCTGACCTCACAGTCAAGAAACTAATTAGTGTCCTTCATGATGTTTTTGTTTAGGTTGAGGCTTTAATATTTCCTGCGGGCTTCGTAATTCTAGACTGTGAGGTTGACTTTGAAGTGCCCATCATCTTAGGGAGACCATTCCTTGAAATCTGGCGTAGTTTAGTTAAAATGGAGAGAGGGCAGATGAAGTTCAGATTGAATAATAAAGAGGTAATCTTCAACATATGTAAGTTAATTAAGCATCAAAGTGATCTCAAAGTGGTGCCCGTCGTATACTTGATGATTGATGAGCAACCAAAAGTGCTAATTGAAGAAAGATTAGGTGTTAAGGCGCTAGTGGAAGTGATCGATCATGAATTTTGATGGAGAACACATTAAGAATTATGATGAGATGGTTAATGCACTTGATGCAATCAGAAAGTTATGTTATATACTAAAAAAGCTGGATTTGGATTGGAAGAATAAAGAGAGCCCACCTACAAAACAATCCATTGACGAGCCTCAAAGTTAGAGCTCAAAGTTCTTCCATCTCACCTGCCTTATGAGTTTTTGAGGCAAAATAATACCTCGCTAGTCATCATTGCTGCAGATTTGAACAAAAGACAAGTAGAAGCTTTGGTATATGTGTTTAAGCGGTTCAAGAAAGTAATTGGTTTGACCATTGCTGACATCATAGGTATTACACCAGACATTTGTCTCATAAAATCCAACTCATTCTTGATTGCAAACCTAGCATTGAGCATCAGATGAGACTTAATCCACCTATGCAAGAGGTGGTCAAGAAGGAAATCATCAAGTAGTAAGATGCTCAAGTGGTTTATCTAATTGCTAAGAGTAAATGAGTAAGCCATGTTCAATATGTGGCTAAGACGGGAGGAATCACCATGGTTCCCAATGCAAAAAATGAGCTCGCACCTATGAGGTCGGTCACTAGTTGGAGAATATACATGGATTATCACAAGTTGAATGCATAGACTGAAAAAGATCACTTTCTAATGTCGTTATATAGATTTTTTAGCTGGTAAAGGATGGTGCTGCTTTTTTGATGGATATTCAGGCTATAATCAGATGTCTATCGTTCCTAAAGACCAAGAGAAGACAACTTTCACTTGCTCATTTGGGACATTTTCTTTCAAAAGGATGTTATTCGGGTTATGTAATGAACCAATGACTTTTCAACGTTGCATGATGTCCATATTCTTAGACATGGTGGAAGACACTATTTAGGTATTCATGGATGATTTTTCTATTGTAGGTGACTTGTTTGATGACCGTTAGGCGCATCTAGGTGACATACTGAAACGATGTGAAGAATGTAGTCTTGTGCTAAACTGGAAGAAATGTCACTTTATGGTGAGAGAAGGAATAGTTTTTGGTCATCATATCTCTAACAAAGGCATTGAAGTGGATCAAGCTTAAATTAAGGTGATTGAAAAATTGCCTCCACCCATCTCTGTGAAGGGTGTTAGAAGCTTTCAGGGATATGTTGGCTTTTATCAAAGATTTATCAACAACTTTTACAAGATAGCACACCCATTATACAAGCTACTTGAGAAGGAAACAATGTTTAAGTTGATGAAGCTTGTCTGAAGGCATTTGAAGGGTTGAAAGAGAAGCTAGTTTCTGCACCTATCATTATTACACCGCATTGGGGAGATTCGTTTAAAGCTATGTGTGATGTGAATGGGGTGGCGCTTGGCATAGTGTTAGGAAAAGGCGTGAGAAGATTCTTCATCCCATATACTATGATAACAAAGCCTTGAATGTTGCTCAACGGAACTACACCATTATTGAACAAGAATTTCTTGTTGTAGTCTTTGCGTTCGATAAATTGAGATTCTACTTGCTTTGCACCAAGTCAATGTGCACACTGATTATGCAACATTGAGGTACCTTATGACAAAGAAGGATGTTAAACCAAGACTGGTTTGGTGGTTGTTGTTGTTGCGAGAATTCGACTTCAAAGTTAGAGACAGAAAAGGGCTAAAAAACAAGTTGCTGATTATTTGCCAGATTAAAAGAAGAAGCAATCTTGAAATTGGCTGATGAGGTTGAGATGAATGAAACTTTTCTAGATGAGCCAATCTTGGCTGCTTTATATGACTTGATTCCACAGTTTGTAGATTTTGCTAATTATTTAGTAAGTGTTGTGGTACCTTCAGATTTGTCTTTTCACCACACGCAAGAAATTCATATCTAATATGAAGAAGTTCTTTTGGGAAGAGCCATACTTATTTTGTGTTTGTGGTGATGGGATTATTTATCATTGAACTGAGGTTGAGATGATACGTATATTAGAGGCATGCCATCCGTCTCCTTTTGGAGCTCATCATAATGGTATCTGAACTGCCTAAAAAATCTTGCAATGTGGATATTACTGGCCTACCATTTACTAAGATGCTCATGATTTCACCAAGTCTTGTGATCATTGTCAAAGAGAAGGAGGTATTTCAAGGAAACATAAACTCCCACTTACTCCAAGTTTAGTGATTGAATTGTTCGACATTTGGGGATTTGACTTTATAAGTCCATTTATGAGTTCGAATGGTATGAAGTACATACTTGTAGTGGTTGACTATTTGTCGAAATGGGTAGAAGTTGTTGCGCTTTCAAACAATGAAGGAAAGAGTGTCATCGCATTCCTTAGAAGATATATTTTCTGCAGATTTGATACACCAAAGGCAATAATCAGCGATGAAGGTTCTCGCTTTTGTAATAAGTTGGTCAAGGCGTTGCTCGAGAAATATAGTATTCAACATAGCGTAGAAACTCCTTACCATCCGCTATCTAGTAGGAAAGTTGAAGTTTCAAAAAATAGAAATCAAGCAATTCATAGCAAAAACTGTGAATTCGAACAGAACAGATTGGTTGAAAAAACTTGATAACGCTTTATGTGAATATCAAATTGTATTCAAAGACTCCCATAGGTATGTCCCCTTACCAACTTATGTTTTCAAAGTCTTCTCATTTGACTGTCGAGCTAGAGAACAAAGTCATGTGGGAACTCAAGAAGCTTAATCTAGATTGGGGTGCTACATCGAATCAGAGGTTAAATGAGATTAATGAACTTGATGAGTTTCGCCTACAAGCTTATGAAAGTTCAACCTTGTATAAACAAAGAATAAATAATTATCATGACCAAAAGAGAGAGTTTGCACCGAGATATTTATTCCTTCTCTTCAACTCAAGGTTGCGCTTATTTCCTGGTAAACTCAAGTCTAAATTTATGCGACCATTCTGAATAGTTCAAGTGTTTTCATATGTAGCGGTTGAATTAGAGAATGCTGAGGGAACGAAGTTCAAAGTGAATGCGCAAAGAATAAATCCCTACATGGAAAATGTGGAAGAAGTCAAGGTGGTTGAAGATTCGGCTCTTAATTAAGTCTGAGTAATCAAGGAGCCGGCATCGTGTCGCGACGTTAAATCAAGCACTTCTTGGGAGGTAACTCAAGTTGTTTAGTTTGGTGTCTTTTGCATATTTTGTTTTTAGTGTTGTTTTATAGGCTAGTATAGGCTAAATTAGAGTCTGTGTCAAAATAATGTCAAAAAAAGGAAGGCCTAATTGTTGTTACATGTGCAGGGATAAAAAGAAAAATATGGAAAAATTTAAGTGCAGAGGTATTCTACGGATGAGTTCTACGGGTCGTAGAACATTCTACAGACCGTGGACCCTGTTCATAGAATCCTAAGTGAATAAATTCTTAAAGTACTTGTTCTACGGGTCCCACCTACAAGTCGTAGTTGATTCGGCGAACCGTAGATGGTGCTCGTAGAAACCTAAGTCTCAGCACAACTGCAACTTTAGATCTACGAGTGCACAGTACGAATCATAGAAATTTTTGTGATCCATAGTCTGTACTCATAGACTCTAGGTATGTTTCTCAAATTTTGCTAAGTGTTTAGTCGACATACGAAAGCCTTCTATAGATCATATAAAGTCCTACTGTCTGTAGACGGGTTTTCGTGAAACTCAATAGCTTTAAACAACCCAACCTGACTCGCGACCATTTTTGAAATAAAAACCTCAACGTTTTAAATTTCCCCCATTTTCACTTCCATTACCAACCATTACATTCTTCCACCTACCATTTCAACCCTTCACTAACCATCGCAACCTCTCACTCTCCGACCATATAAATCTCCCTTCTAGTGTTTTTCACCCCCAAAATTCCTCTAATATTTTCCTAAACCAAGAGCTCAAGCAAGAATCAGTGTTAAGGTCACGGGTCAGTGAGAAGAAAGCGGGAATAATAGTCGGGTCATCATCTTACTAATCATACTCACACAATTTCAAGCAATTAATGTATGGGTCTCCTCCCAAAATTGATTATTGTTGCAATTGGATAGACAAACTTGACGAGGGGTTCAATTTGTAATTTAAATTGTTAAATTTTGTGTGTATACCCTAGGGATGACGGTTTTGTGTGAATTTGTGAGTGTTCATGGTTAAATGCTTATATAAAATTGTGTTGGGCTGATATTGCTTTAAATTGGAGGTTGTGATGTTGAAATAGAAACATTGACCTAGGCATTTATTGCCTATGAAAGTCTTCACGGACCATAGTTCGTCTTATGATTTGTAGTTGCCCTTCGTAGAAAAGAATGAAGGTACAATTATCAAAATTTCATATCATAACTAGTATGACTACAATCTACGAGCCATAGAACCTTCTACCGACTGTAGATAAGACTCGTACAAATGATGCTTGAAATTTATGTTTTTCCTTGAATACTCAGAGCCTGTCTACGATCTGTAGAAGTTTCTACGGCTCATAGATCAATCTTATGGTCCCAACTTGTCAATTCTAGTTGCTAAGTATGGGGAACTACAGATTAACCTACGATCCATAGAAACTTTGACGGACCATACTGGCAATCGGTAGTTCAAACTTTTGAAACTTATTTGTACGCCTAACTTCCTACAATAGGGTCCCACGGCCCGTAAAAGTTTCTATGATCCATAAAACCCCTCTCGTAGGACCAAAACAATGTGTTTCCAGTTGAGTTTTTTTTGTTTCAAGTTTGTTTTCAAATTTTCTTGTCTTTTTTATACGTTCTAGTGGCCTCACAAGTACAATAATTCCAAAAGGAAACTTGAAGCGCAGGGGAAAGTCCACTACACAGTCGAATAAGGTCGGGACTTAGGTCTAGTCTCGACTTCATGACTCACCATATGAAGAAAATGGAGTAGGTCCGAGGAGAACTACAACCTGAGTACAGATGCACTCGCTGAGCCCCAGACCACTCAGACAAGATCATGGAAAATGATAGTGGTACCGGAGGTGGTCAATAGAGCCTCTCCCACAACACCTGTTTCTCCCTAGTATGATGAGAGGGAATAAGCTTCGGGAGACAAAAGTGACAGATCAAAGTTGGGTTCAGACTCTGGCTCACTGTCCAGATAAGAGTCTGACTTTGACTTTTCACAGTCCGAGGAAGCTTCATGGAAGGGAAAACTATAGTCACCCACTAGGAATACACAACCAGTACGAGTAGCAGGGAAACCAAATAGGTGGTGTGTACAGGGCATGTTTGACATCTACCGGACATGCGTTACTTGTAATGACAAAGGCAAGCCCAATCGGCCTATCACTGAGGAGCCATGCATACTGACAGGCAGTTTACATTCAGTGCCTAAGATTGAGGCCTTATTTTGGCGACATAGATGTGAATGGATGGCAGCCTCTTTAGGCAAGTACAGTCCAATGATGGTCCGGGAGTTCTATGCTTCATATGTAGCGATTGTGACAAACAAATTACCGGTCAAAACAAAGGAGATTGATCACCCTCCATTGTGGAGTACCACAATTCGTGAAAGGCCTAATGATTTGTCTCAACATACCATTTGTTGTTTCCTTCACGGGCCGGACTATGTGTAGACAATCTCTATTGTCGAGTTTGATTATTGGATGCAGACAGTCTAGAATAAGACTATGATGAAAGATGTGACCCCGTACAAAGATTTGATTCGATGGGTTGCTGGTTACATAGTAGAGTAGGGTGTCAATGTTGAGTGGGTTTTTGGTTCAGCACTGACCTGAAAGGCCACAATTAACTTTGTGGCAAAGTTTTGGTGGTCTACTCATACTGTCTCACCTATCCCCCACCATGGAAGATAACCATCTCATCCTCGGATCATGTTCTTATGGTATCCTGTCCTATGGCTAGCTATGAGATTTACTTTTCCCAACTTTTGATCGTTGAAATTCATGAGAGGGATTTCTAAGTTACCACTACTATCCTTTTTCCTTGATTGAGTTCTAGATTATGTAGGGACTCTGTCATACCGATTATAGCAAGGATTGATTATTTGGTGGAGGTAACTAAGACTCAAGAAGTCGGGAAAATCAAAGATACCAGTAACCCACCATAGGCCGTATTTCCCGAGATTGGAGAGATACCTATCCTAGAGCAGAACAGAAAGAGAGATATTCTAGAGCAGGATCCTGCAATTAGTGAGCTAACAAAGGCTACTGCTACCTCCACATATGTTCCTTATACTAGCACACCACATGCTAGGAATGCTGCACATGGATATTACACAGTGTCAGTTGAGATATTTAAGAGATTAGAGCAGAGTTAGGCTCGCACTGAGGACCTGTTGCCTCAATTACTTCAGCAGCTTCCATCCTAGGTTCGTTCAGTGATTACAGAGTTGAGGAGAGGATGAAAACTACAATGGAGGTGCAAAACCGGGCCACACATGGGAGACTTGATGCTTTTGAGTTTAAAATATTGACACGACCCCAGACTACCCTGAGTGCAGACATAGAAAGTTTCTGGACTAAGCTAGATAGACTCTGTTCAAAGGTGTCCGCCTTGGTCGCTGCACCACCACCTCCACCTCCTAGTCCATCACTCCTGGATCCATTAGAATTGTTGGTTGACCTTTTTGGCGATGATTCCCCTTCATGTGCGGCTAGGAAGCACACGCTTTTTGATACTGATATTGTGAAGGAGTCGGGAGATAGAGAAATAAAGAGGGAGTGTCGTACACTCAAGGAGGATCGACATGTTTCTATTCAGAACAAGAAGACATGGTTAGAAAGGGTGCGGTAGCAGAGTATTGGAGTGTTAAGCTCGAGGGATGCTACTAATGGCATTCCTCAAATGGAGTCAGAGACACATGTTGTCGCACTAGGTTCCATATCATTGGAACCACCCCTCTATTTAGTACACCAATGCTTAGTTACCACAGGTTTGTCGTCACCCATAGTTTATATTTTTCAGTGCGTTGAGGACATTGCACAATCTTTCATGTGGGGGTAGGATGAATCACTTGAGAGTGTCTTGGTAAAGTCATAGTAGCTCAGACACTCGAATATATCCTTGAGATTTTCTTGTCTTTGTTCTTTTTCCTCAAAGACCTTTTAATGTGTGTTGAACTTACATGTTTAGGATGTAATCGAATAATGTGAAAGTAGTCTAGTAGAGAAGGGAATGATGGCCAATGATTGATGATAAATGAAACCCCTTCAAGTTTTGTGTTATATATGTTTTCACTAATATGTTGAATTTGTGGTATATTTTTATGACATGACATGAACTGATATGATAACATGACTTGAGCTAAAACATGAACCGGAGACATAGATAATTGATAATGAAACGATACGCCATGTGTGTGTGAGGTCATTCTTTATTCTGATTGTATGTTTCAATCCAGAACTTGCTCTGTTAGTCTTGATAGGACAATTGAACTATTAATTTGGAAAGTGTCATAGGCCGTTTTTCAAAATATTAGTCCACTAAGCTTAAAAACAACTAACCAAATGAAAATAGTCTCATTGATCCAAATCTTTGAGACCTTTCTTGAATTACCCATTATATCTCCCCCCTTCTAAATTGTTAACCTTTGTTTTGGCCCTGGTCCCTTTTTAGACATCGTGCACCTCAACTTAGGCTAAAAGCCTAAAGTGAGAGTGGCTACTATAGAGGAAAATGAGAGAAGAAAGGGGTATGAAAAGAATAGTGTAGTGAAAAAAAAAGGAAAAGAATAGGGTGTGACCCCAAAAAGAAAAGAAAAAGAAGTGACTGAAAATAACATGAAATTAGTGAAAAGAAAATAAAGAAGTGAAAGGCATACTCGAGCATTGTTGAAAAATTGAGGAAAAATAAGGGTTAAATGAAAAACGGTTGTGAAAAGAGGAATAAGCCAGTGCAATGCCAAGGAGGTAGAAAGTCACTACTAATTCAAATATATCGCACCTGACCCTAGGCCTATGTTACAAGCTAAGAAAGTCCTATAGTGATCCTAATCTAACTGTTCAAGAGTCTAAGTTTGAAAAATAAGGGTAAGCCTATGATATCGTGCATATACAGTACTCAATTTCCTTGTTGAGAGCAAGTGTATACCGAGTCCCTATTTGAAAATAATATCTTTAACTTTGTGTGAGATCGGGACTTCTTTGTGGTAAGAGCACCAGTGGTACTATCGAAAGGTCATTATCTTGGTGATTGTTGTCTATGTATATGAATGTGTGCCTTGGTATAGTTATGTCATAAATTGATCCACATGTATTAGCTTGTTAGGTATTAAATGATTGCACTGTGATGTGAATGAAAAAATAGAGGATGTGTTGTTTGTAAAAGACTGTGTGATTGCCTAAATTCTAGTAATTCTTTTGCATAGTGTCGTTATGTGTTGGTAGTGTCGCACGAGGACAATCAACAATTTTAAGTTGAGGGTGTTGATCTACCGCGGATTTTTTAGGTACTTTAAACTAGAGTTTTTGCATGTATCTATTAAGTATTTGTAAGTAGATTTGATGTTATTTGATCTATGTTTTGTAGGAAAATAGGTTTTGGTAGTATGGATTGAAGAATTGAGTGTTAGCAGCATGTTTGGTGACTCTACGAGCCAACCTATTTGCCGTAGGTGTCACATGTAGATAGGCTGTGAGGTTTTTTAATTTAAGTGTGGATCCACGAGAGAGGACTACGAGCCGTAGAAACTTCTACGAACTGTAGGTCCATGTCCGTAAAAAAAACATAGATATGGGCTCTAGGACCGGATTACGAGGGAACAGGACAGAGCGTGCAAAGTTCTTCGGAGCGTAAGTTCTAAATGTAGAAAAGATCCTGGGACATATTTGAAGACTACTTTAACGAGAGAAACTCCGTGACGCGTAAGTCATGGGTCATAGAAACTGCTGCCGAAGTCTATTTTTCCTTATTTTCCTTAGCTTATTTTGAATAGGATTAGTTGTCTATAAATACTATGGTTGTGTTTTATTTTAGGTGTTCAACTTCTTGGTTTTGAGAAATAAGTTGTGAAACACTTTTCCATTTAATTCTTGAATCTTTTGGTTTATATTATATCATTGATCTTCATCATTATTTTTCAATTTTCAATTGAAGATTTCAGAACTCAACTACTCTAATTGTAAGTTCATGATTTAGCTTAACCAAATTAATATGAATTGTGATCAACCAAGCATGAGTAGTTAATTCCACAACTAGGGTTGTGGGAACCATGAGAAATTAACAAAGTAGACCTAATAACCAGTAATTCTTACATAATGTTTATTCATGTATTGTTTTTCTCTTCGCTTTGATTACTTTTTAACAGAGGTTTACGTTAGAACTTTCCTTATTCCCACTCGCCAAACCAATGGGGTAACAAATGGGAAAACAGATTATACAATGGAGATTTGAGCCTACCAACTCTCATCTAATAGCTTGAACGGGCCAAGGGATAGCTAATTTGGGGTCAAAGGTGAGGGTTAGTAAAGCATACACTCGTAGACGGACCAAGTTGCATGGTGAAATTCACTAAGTTAAGGGACCAGCCACATAGGTGATACCTAACTAACCAACTTTGCATGCTAGACATTAGACAAGGTTACTACTGTAAGGTTTACTACGCTAAGGACTTGTGAGGAACACAAATTTCCCTAGTTTTATCTTCTATTGATTCTTGAAACCATAAATTCTGGTTACTTTATTACTTGTTTTTACAATCATTCAATCAAGTTTTTGTTTCATACCCCCTCCCCCTTTACGGAAATAACTCTACTAAAAGTACAATGAAAAACCAATTATGCTAAGTCTAGACCTTATTTCTCGTGGGATTGACCCTAACCTCTATTCGGTTCTTTATTTGAACAACGTCCGCTTATACTTCTTTTTGGAGGAGTAATTTGGGCATATCAAGCCCAAAACAATGTAGTATAAGGATTTAAAGAATTGGAGAAGACCTAATTAACCCTATCTTAGAATTGCCGCACAAGTTCTATGGACTCTATCCACGGTTCGTAGAACTACCCACGACTCGTCAAGGGTCTCATCCTGCCCAATGACCAAATTCAATGTTTTCAACCTTCCCTACTATGACCAAGTCTACAGTTCAAGGAACATCACAATGGTCGTGCAACCTCTCGTACATCAATACCTAAAGTTTGATTTTCTGAAGTCTAATAACTGGATCTATGGAACCATCCACAATCCGTAGAATCGTCCACGGGTCGTGAAACCCATTAGTCCTGGTCAAGCCAAAAATCCAACCTTCTTAAGATGGTCAACAGGTGGGTCTTTAGTTTGTGAAACCATATACGGACCGTACAACCGTCTGTAGTCCCGATTTAGGATTTCCCACAATCTGATGCTCCTTCCACATGTGGCTTCCATGGACCATGGAACCTAATATAGTCCGTGAAATGTCTTGTGGAAGTGAATGTTGCAGAATTTCGCAATTTTTCTACACTTTCCCACTTCTAAGTTATGCACTTCTATGGTG